>JAVDPK010002559.1:1160026-1202328 GCA_034780415.1 Cichlasoma orientale | reverse complement strand
TTCATTTAGTTTGTGATGTATTCTCTTTTGTCAGAACAAATAAAAATCTCATGTCTGGCAAATGATGAACTAAAAAGAAGAGAAAACCACCACAGTGCAGCAGCCACCTTACTGTTTTGAATTCTAAAGGCAATCAATGAGGATAAGACAATATTCCATGAAGACCCATTTTATATTTAATTGTATCCTGATTCTAATTTTTGTAATAATTTTGTAATATGTGCAGTGATAACAAATAGGGTAATTTTAAGTAAAATTATCGCTAGGCCATATACAATTGTAAATTCAGTATTTAATTTGTTTATGGTTTTAATTAATTTATTGTGAGTTGATTTGTACTGTGTAGAGTGTTTTTCCCAACAGTACAGTCTGTTTTGTAGCTTCTGTTTTGTACAATTTAAATTATTCTGTGCAATCACAAACAAGAACAATGATTCCAACAGGTGGAAAAAACAAACACACAAAAAAATCTTAAAAATATTTTAAAATACTTTACATGTTTCAATGAACTGAATGCTGTTTAATTATGTAGTTTTTATTCAGATTTATGTTGCTTATTGAGTTGTGCATTCTTATTTTAAGCTACATTAGTTTGATACTTTCTCTTCAAAATGTTTCTCTAGCTTCAAGTTAGATGTTTGGTGAAAGACGCATTTTGCAATCTTTCAGAAGGTGGGAACATTCCAGCTCAGTACCTCCATACAGAGCATTCAAGGTAAGGAGACTTGATGCCATCAATATGTACACATTGCTTTCTATGACGCAATATGATTTAATCCATAACACAGCTAAAAGTGCCAATTTAGATAAAAGGAGTTGAAAATAGACAGTGTCACTTGACGTCTTCTGTGAAAATGCAGTTGGGTGATTGGTTACAGAAGTCAAACTGCACTGGATGTAAAGGGCCACAGCCATGGTTTAGATGATTAGGCAGTAACTTGGCCACCCCTTTTTCTGCTATCTTAGACATGACTGAGAGAATACTAATTGGTTGTAATTAACCATATTTGTTTTTCCCCTGATTAAAAATTGTGTAACCATAGCCACCGTCCAGGCTAATGGGACAACCCTTTGCCTAAATGACTAAATGATTAATCAAATGTGTAGTTTGACAAATAAGGTCTTTATATAATTTTAAAAAACAACATAAACATTGTTACTTTTGAAGCTTTTTAGTTAATTAATAATACTGACAACATCTTGTTGTTATTTATTTTATTTTGAAGAGAGGCTGCATGGAATTAATGGGTCTGTGAGTAACATCAGGTAGCCCAGTGATTTCATGAACAGAATTCAAGAAAAAAAATTTCATTTTGTAACTATACAGGTATACAGGTTGAGGTTTTCACTAATGAATTGTTCATTTTGATTTCTAGATCTTTGTTATTGTGATTCTTTTTTCTTTTCTTTTTTTGTATGTAGAGTTGTTTATTAATATAAGAAATTTGCTTTAGCCTTTTGTATGGTCTTTAATGCTTTATTCAGCATAAAAATGAAAATTTTCCAGGCTGTAAGAAGACTGGACTTCAATCATTTTTTAAGCAGTCTGTCCCTGTCTTTCACCAATTCCCTGCATTCATCAATCAGCCAGGGCAGAGTATTTCCTTTTCTTTTATATTGATTCTTCCTCCTAATGAATGGCACTATCAGTTCATTAGTTTTTACCATCTGCAATCACTTCATTCCAAGCAGTCCCTTGTACTGCTATTTCAAGATTTTGCTCTCATTCTAAATTTGGATGCACATTTAAGTGATTTTTACATCCCCATTAATATTAAAAACAACCATAATTTCTTTGTTTAACTCACAGTGGTTAAAATAATATGTTTTAGTTGGTCATAAAAATATAACTTTGCTGAAGGTTTACAATATTTGCAAATTAAAATGAAGGAAATTTCACTAGATAGGTTGATGGTACATCTTCTTTTGACCATTCAATTTTCATACGTGTCTTTAGCATACAGTAACACACAACTTGGCACCAAGCTGATGAGAGTAGCTACAATGGGCAGTCACTACTGGACATTTCATCAGTTTGTAAAAACCTTCATGCATTGTACTATGTAGGTGTGCATGTGTGAGATTAGGTCATGAGAGGTTGCCTTCCAAATTGGACACACCAATCCCAGAAGACAAGTCCAGTAGCTCCACCAAATCGGGGCTTGCTGAACACCCATTAGACCATGGTGCGGCAAACAACAACACCACCAGGGAGGCCAATCCACACAGACTGACCACACCACAGCTGCCAGGAGCAGTCCAAGACATGGCAAGTGAACACAGGAGCCCCAGGAGTACTGCCACAGCAAGGCCAACCACGCACCCCACAGCATGCCAAGGCAAAACCACCACACAGGGAGCAGAGCAGAAACCTGCAGACCACCACACTGACTAGCACCCAGATTCCCATCAGGAGTAATGTCCCAAGTATGAAGTGGCAGCACCGTGACAAGTGGTTGTATGATGCTTATCCTTATAATAGGTGGCTGTATATCGCTAGCCAGTATTGATATGATGATTTTGTAGTTTGGTAAGTCCCAAGCAAAAATTGGCAGTGTCTCCTTAGGAGTTCTTGAAGACACCTTGAGAGAGATGGGGTAGTAGACTCCTTCTTCATTTGGTTTAAAAAAAATGGTGTTGTACTGACAGCAAGCTTATCATAGTGAGTAATATTATAACACAGTTTCATAATGTAAACTGGTATATAAATTTAGGTGGCTTAAATGGCCTAGATGATAAATACACAGCACAGTCAGTACCTGCCAGACTGAGTGTGAGCAGGTAGCTGTCTTGCATCCCCTCATCTGGCACCAGATTCTGGCATCCAAGATTCCCGTGTCTTGTTCTGATGATGTGGCTCAGAGCCACCCTGATACGTTTATCGTCAGTGTGCTAAATAGAGCTCAAGCCTACAAAAACAAGGCCAAGTGGTTGATCTAGCTGAGTCCTTTTTGTTTCAAACTGAATGCTCATCATCCTAGCCCAGAAAAAAAAAGAAGAAGCTATGATTCCCTTTTTGTTTTCTTTCTTTTTTTTTTTCTGTTGCTTCTAAGAATGCATCTGGTTATATTGAGAAACAGTTCTACTTTGTGGATGGCAATTTGTTGCTGCGTAAATAGTACATGGTGATGGCTGAAGCACAATCGATCAAATAGTGGTCATCCAAGGTTACTAGCAATGAAGGGGCAATTTATGTATTGGACCTAGTACTTCTCTTCTCAACACAGTTATATTACCAGACTCTTTTTCTTTGCCTAAAACTGAATGCTGCGTTTACAGTATCTGTTCTGCAACTTTCATAAACAAACTTGTGTTAGAAGGATATTGGTAAGTCCTGTTGACCCTGAGCTTCAGACATCACTGCTTTTGTAATACCAGACCATTACATGCAATACACAGTAATGAAATTTGGCTAAAAGAATACTCTGACTACATAACGCAGACAGCATGCTACAAAGTATTGTGTACCTGACCAATTTAGAAATGTACTCTGTTAAGTGGATAGCCCATGTTGCCAGCCTGAATGGAGTCTTCTGTCAGCTTGTGAAAGCAGAGTGGCTCCCAACCTTACTAAAGGTCTGTCTGTCTGTCTGTCTGTAAATGTGAATTTTGCCAAAGCTTAAGCTGCGTTGTCCTATCCAGTCCCTGGTACCCGGTGTGACCTTTGCCATGTTTAAGCCATGGGCAATTAAAAACAACTTTTCAATTTCTTAAATTAAAGGTCAACACAAGCACCTCTGGAGCTGGTGCTGTGCACCAACACAGTAAAAAAGTCATTAAAAAGCTTGGACTTCTCCACAAAGTCCAAGCTCAGATATTGCTGCCGGACCAGACAGCAGGTGAGACTCAGATGAGGCTCTCTGAGCAACCTGGAATGACAGAATAGCGCTGAGATTTTAAGCACAGGTAACAAAGACTGATTGGCTTTAACAAACCAGGCAAGAAGATAATTGGATCAGAGTGACAACGACAGAATTTAGTTTAAACGTGTGGGCCAGCTGAGGCGATGAAAATAAAAGAACACCCAGGAAAGCAGGCCAACAAAAGAGTTGCAATCTTTCTCGTATACTTATGCAAAAGCTTCATTAACCTTGCACATTATAAAGTGATATTTAATTGTGACACCAATTGGGTCATTTACAAGTAAACATATGTGCTGATGTTTTTGTTTTTTCTCATTTCACAAAATAGTGTATCTACATTGAAAGCTTGTTTTTTAAAAAAAAATGCAGCCCCAGCATTGTTAATGTGCAAAAGAGTGCCAATGCATTTATCGTTAAAACAGCCAACTTTATGAATGGTTCAGTATACACCACATACAGTATGTCTGGCATGCATATCCTATTTGCACAATAATAAATAAAAAAACAGCATTTATTTCTAGGACTTTGAATGCACTTCTCCAATTTATTGTTTTCAGTGAATCACGTCCTCATTATTGCACTTGTGTTAAAGATATGAAGATATTTTGACAAAAAAACAATCTCTCCTTAAAATCTAAAGTGCACTGAGTGCTTAAATAGGCCACACACATTCTTAATCTCCTTTTGACATTTTGGCAATAACTAATTCATAACATTGGATGAACTTGGAGTTTATCAGCCTTATTTTCAACTTCGTAACATTCTGTCTTAACAGCGTGAGTGCTATCATCTGACAACAAGAAGGGTGTGCATTTCTTGATTTATTATTATTGTTTTGGTTTCAAAGTGGAGCATTAACATTAATCATTAAATGAATAATAAACTCAGGGGTCTTGAAAAGAGTATTTGAAGGTTGCAGTGAAGAAACTGCGTTAGCAGACAGAAAAATTGAGAAATGCAATAACAAATCAGAGATTAATGTTGAAAGTCTCCTTTTATTAAAGTATTCTAGTTTAACCTGAATGTAGAAAAGTCATAAATGATTTCATAACATGATGCCAGGTGTTTATCTAACGTGACACAATGCGGAGCAGAAGGATTTGTTTTTATTAATAAGGACAACTGGTGACTTACAATAAAAGTAAATATGTAAAGATTTAGTAAAGCAATGTAAATTGGTTTTATGAATAGCTGCTATACTGCAGAGCAGCTGAAAATGTTTTGGATTTATTTATTTATTTATTTGGCTCCAGATGAAAAGAGGGCACCAAAAATGCTGCATGAATACTTTTATAATATGATAACCAATATATATAGAACAGCAAGACTCCTAAATTAGCACTACTAATACTTGCTGGGGTTTCCCGTGGCTTGCCGAACAGCCTCAATTGTTTCTGGCACTGCTTCCACAAGAAACATTATAAATATTCCTTTGAGTTATAGATCTTGTCAGCACTGACATAGACTTTTCTGGTCTATGTTGACATGCCTGCATCACAGCACATGCCTTCTGCGGCTTCAGATTTCTGATTTTGGCAGACAGGTGTGGAACCTGTCCGTGTTCTGCAGTTTTAGCCCATCCTCCTCGAAGTATGACAGGCTGCGCATTCTGAGCTGCTTTTCTGCTCATCACAGTTGTAAAGAGTAGATATCTGGGTCAACACGAGGTTTCAGTTGGCTTGAACCAGTCAGGCCACTCTTCTCTGATGGTTCTCATCAACAACGCATGTCGGTCGACAAAGCTGTCACTCATTGTTATGTTTGTTTTTTTCACCATTATGAATTGAAGTTATATCAAGTTGCAAGGTCTTTACCTGCTAATAAGTACTCTGAGATGACTTGTTTCATATTACTGCTATATCAATAAGTTCATTGACTTAATATCAAAATAATTAAATTATAGATACTGTTGTGCATGAATATCTTAGCTTTTTAACAGTTTAAGGGGTATTTATATTTATAAATTTATTTACATGCATTATGATGTAGCAGCATGGCTAGCTAACTGGATAACTGCAAGAATATGCAGGTACGTAGCAACTGATAAAGAGTGCACATATAAAGTGTCCATATATTTTCTCCTCACTTATATATTTGCATTGGCAACTTGCCTGTACTACACGCCTTGAGATCAAAGTCTCCAGGTTATAGAGACTGGTTTGAGCTGTACCCCTCTGCCTCCAATCAATCCCTTGGCACAGGCACACACAAGTCTGTGGCAATTTAATGCTTGCTGCCCAGGCCCTATGATCCTGTGGGAGTGCCTGTGCCCCTGTAAGTGAGGCTGAACGCTTTATCCCATGGCATTAGTCGTCCATGTTTGAGTTAATACCCTAGAGTAGAGCTTCTATCCAGAGGCATTAGTGTCTGACACTGCAGCTCAGCATGGGGGAGGCTTCCACTTCCTCCACTTGTACCAACACACCCTCAACCCTTCTTCATTGTCTCACTTTCATCTTTGTGCTTCAGATTTTGTTCGGGGAAGGCAAACCTAGCTCACATGGCTACTTCTTGAGATGAAAGATACATCATGAAGCTACCCGTATCCAGATGTGCTGCTGCTTACCTTTAAGTTTAGGAAGCAAATCTGCCATTTGCATTGTCAGATTAAATTTTTTTTATCAGAGCTGTAACATGGAGAGAAAAGTTGCACATATTGGATGTATCTTGTTAAACATAACCTGTCCTCAATTGTGATTTTGTATTTGAGCTTTTTAATTGCAGTAACACCAAGAAATACTCTGACAAGCTTCGGGGGATTTATTCTTCTTTGACATAAAATGTCATGCTAACAAACAAAATCCAAATATTTTGAAAGGAGATGGGCTAGGAAGTTTTTAACAGTATTTAACAACATGCCACTAATGTTGGTGTGTCAGTGATTTAAGATCATAAAGCATTAGGATTTTCATAATCTCCAGTATTTCATGCAAATACAGCAGATGTCTGTTTAACTACTTTCACTGATGCTGTTTTACACCCAGCACACTTAGCCATGAGCACACACACACACACACACGCAAGCTTTGAAGTCACTACCACATGAACACACAGATTTGAATGCTATGCTCAAAGATTAAAAGTGTTTGTGTCATTATGGTAATGAAAGACAAACAATGTCTCCTGTCATTTAAAGCAATTAGAGTAGAAAATCCCTCTACTTTAATCAATTAATTTTGTGTTTCTGTGGTGCATTCCTGGACTAATTAATTATTTAAATTTTTTCTTCATTTATTCTAGCCTTCTAGATTATGAGCTTTTATTTCTATACACAATTGCAACTAAGGAGGGTTTTTATTTATTTATTTTTATTGCACCCCCAAAAAATGCATTAGCACAAATATAACCATGGAATAAAAAAATAAAAAAAAAGAATCATCCCATTTGTGAATGACATTCAAAACACTTGAAATCTATGGAGGATGGTGCGCCTTTTCGTTTCTGTCACCTACATGACTAACAGCCTTAACTTGTGCAGATAAACTCCATGACCTGTCATGTTATGATGTCATTTTCATGCCCTCTGCAGAGCTTTCAAAACCTTTCTTGTTATTCTGGTGATAACATTAAGTGTCAAAGCTATTGCAGTTTGGGATTTCGCCTCATGGATGGTGACCTTCCACATATAGCGAGAAAAATGTGATTACAGCTGAGGTGAGTAAAGTAATGAACATCTATTTTTCAGTGCAAAACAATAATCCAAGCACCTCTACAATTATCCCATTACTATTTACATAACCTTCACATAAAATGTAAGGTAATTTGTGTTTGTCCAATTATTTCTTTGTTGTCATAATGCTTCTTGGCAACAACTCTAATACTGTTGGAAAGACTGCTTATTTCCCTTTAAATGGTGCCACATTTTAAAAAATGTATTTGTAGGCTAAGCAGCAGCGTTGAGTATGTGGGTTGTGGCCATGAAAAACTTGCCAAATCTTCAATGCCAAACAGCTTATTCAATTTTTCCCAGATAATGTCCATCTTAGACCTGCCTTTGGTGTGCAGTTCTGATACATTCTGAGGACATGACCAAGCCAACCCACTGGCATTTTACTACGCTCAAGCATTCTGAGCCATAAAAGAAAACAGGCTTAACATTGCTGCTGTGCAGTCTGACCTTTGTTCTCAGAGTGTATTGCTTTGATTTCCAGATGGGCTGCAGTCTTGCAAATGTCTTTACAAGTCTTGCTCTGATGTCCTTTTGTGCTGCCCTGTCTTTGTTACTATTGCTGCTAAGGAAGGTAAAGTCATTGACAAGGTCAAAATGGATCACCCTTCACTGTGATGGGTGCATTTGAGCTGGTATTTATGTGCATCACATTGGTTTTGGAGGTGCTCATGTTTAGACATATGTGCATGGTGAAGGTGTTCAGCCTGTCAGTTTTCTCCTGTAGGAGTTGTGTTTTTGAAGAGAAAACAGCGAGGTCACTGGCAAAGTCCAGGTCATTAAGAAAAGAAAAGAGAGTTCAGCGAATGCCTCTGGGCTTTTCATCCGCTGCCTTACAAATGATCCAGTCAATGGCAACCAGAAAGAAGATTGGAGAAATGATACATATCTGCCATACACCATGACAAACCATTCCGACAGGTTTCTATCAACTATTACACGCAGTGTAATCATCTTTTGAGGAACTTGTTTTGATCGCAAGAACTTTCCACAGGGTCATGATACAAACTGTCAAAGGGATGTTCCTGTCAATGCACTGTTTAGAGTTGCAGCATGTTCTTATAAGCATATATTTTAATGGTTCCCGTGAGACTATAAGCACCACACTGTGGATGTTCTGGTTCTCATGTACAGAGAACAGGATGACTGATCCATCCCTGTTCAATCAGTGTTCAGAGACTGTCCATCAGCATTCGCTAATCCCCATGATGTCCAGCTAATACCTCCTCATGTTACTGATGACCTACACTGTTCTTGATGTTTCAAACACAGTGGAGACATTTCACGTTCCAGTTTGAAGCTTAGTTTGGGGCCTGAGCAGACTATCTTTTGTACCTGACTTCTAATTAAGTAGTCACACATCCAGTTGTTTGTCTGAAGTCTACTACAGTGTTTGCAACAGGAGATGAGGCATAGCAATGCCCTATTTCTTAAAAGATCTGTGACTAGTCAAAATTTCCCATAATAGACTAGATTCTCTAAAGCCTGGAAACAGAACAAAGAAAAGGTACAGATGTCTAGCTCACTTTCAGACCATACTATTTTTTTTAAATGTTTTTTTATTTGTTTGTTTGTTTAATTGTAATTTTTTTATGAAAGTTTGCTCAGTGATGTCAAAAATATCAGCATATCCCAGCTTTAAGACATAAAAGTTCTAAAAATATTCTTAGACAAGTAGGCTAAAGTTTTAGAGGAACGTTTCAGAACATGAAGCAGAAAAGTAGCCCTTCAGGCCCCATTTATAGCTGCCTTTTTCAAAAATGATTAAAAGTCTGTATGAGACTCCAGTATAATTTGTTCCATGCCTTTGTTGTGCAAGGACAGAAATTTTAATTGCAATCAGGAGTAGCTAAAAATACAAACCCAAAAGTAGCAATTCACTCACAAATCTTAGGTTAGTAGATGACTTACTGCACTAAAAAGATTTGAACAAACAACACTTCTGACATTTGCACCGAGTAGGGCAACATGCAAAAGATCAAGAAATTGTGAACATCTTGTCATGCATAGCAGCTTGCTGTATAATAACAAGGATAAAATTTCATCTCCTGTCCATTTTTTCCAATTAATAGAAAAAGAAATTTCTGAATTTCTCAAGCTTACAACGTTGCACCTACAGGAAGCACAGACACAAAGCAAACAGTGCCTGTGTTTCACTGTTTGCTTTGTGAGGGTTTTAGGAGGAGCCAGTAATGAACTGCCGGTTGCATATTGTCATCTTGATAATGTGGCATATTAATTAATGCTAATGCAAAAGATGTTTCAACTATTGGATGGTGAAGGATTATAAGGGCCTTTTGAAGTGGATATGAGATGGCTGGTAAAGTGGCCTATAATGAGTGACACTTAGCCGACCACACACTCACCCTTTCAATTAAAGAAGACAAAATACATATATATATATTTTTAGTATACTTGGTGTGAGTGGATCTTAGGAGACTTAGGTAGTGTGAATGGCACAGTAAAGGTATATGAAGGATAATTGCAATTACTGACAACTTTCAGCAAGACACGACTTTGGATGATTTGAAATTTCAGTTTGGTATTGGAAAAAGAACAACACAAGGCATACTTTGCTTATTTTAGCACCTTTATTTATAATGGTGACAAAAGTCGTTGACATGGCAACAAAGTAATTTTGTAACTGTTTACTCTGTTTTCCTAACCAAAAAAAGCTGACTTTGCCTTATTGAGAAGGATTAATTGATTTTACATACCTTGTAATTATTGCAATGTATAGTGCCTCCTAATTAGCATATTCTATTATGAGTGTAATTCATTTAATGTCTCTTTTGTGTATCTGATTAAGATCTTAATCACTAAAATGACTAAATCACAACACTGAATGTAGTTTCTAAGGGGTTGTACTTTGCATTGGTTCCATTAGCCTTGTGAAGTTTTGATATTAATTTGCTAGCACTGAAATGTCGTACAATAAATCACATGACTCATTAGAAATTCCATTTAGTCTTAAAACAACTAAATGCTTAATGCATTATTTAAAAGTGACTAATTATGAGTATATTTCTCATAAGAAAAAAAAATACATAACCAGCTCAATTCCCTCTTGTATTGTTTCATTTACAGCTCGGTGAAGCCCATTTTTGTGTTACCCCCCACTCCACCCTTCTAATAATTGGTTAAAGACCAAAGTCTGCAGTCCTGCAATTACAGAGTCTGATACAACAACACAACATTCAGTTTAGCTAATTAGTATGTGTTAAGCTTGGTTTTTGCAACAAATCACAGTAAAATAAACATGCACTTGAAAAAGAAACAAAAAAAAAATGAAACATCCATCATAAAAAAAAGGGGAACAGAATGTGTAAATCTTTTTTGCCATTAAGATTAATTTAATTTAGGTCTTTGCTCTGAATTTTACTTTAAAACCAACAAACTAATAATGAGACACGATAAAAAAAAGCTCTATATTACAATTTATTGCTATAAATTTATAGATATTTAACACAAAGTCATTAAACATTTGTTATACCAGGATGCAGCCACAGCAACCATGAGTGTGAAACTGACATGGTTTTTGTTTGCTTTTTTAATATTTTTGCTCTTAAAAGCAGTATTTTAATTGAACTATCCAGTAACAGAGATAAATTGCATTTTAAGACAGAATCCCATATAGGTAATATATAATCTTACTGTTTCTTGAAGCTCACACAAGTTTTGGTTAGAAAACATTTTCAGCTCACAAAGTCAACATGACCTGTTTAACTACAAGGGAGATTTTTTTTTTTTTTTAAATTCAGATTCAAAAATGAAAGAATCTTACCTTGAAGACAATTTGTCACAGTTAGGCTGAGTAAATGGACACCAGAGCTTTGATAAATTGATTTAATTTATACCACTTTAGTCATGATCTGTTTTTGTTCCCTCAGGACCTACCTGTTACTGGCAGAGATTATGCTACAGGGTATAATTCCACACTTGTCTCCATTCTCCAGCAGCTGAAAGACAATTCACCAGACAAAACGGACTAATTAGCTGTTGGAAAATCTGAATGATAAAAAGGTTCTGACAGAAAAAAAAAAAAAAACAGGCTCTCTCACAGCTAGTCAAAGAGCAAATCCATACTAGGATGCTTTTCAGCACATCTGATTCGGTGCAAGTAATTTCAACCCGCTGATCTAAGCAGCAGAAAAGGCATTTCTATGAGTGTCTGTGCTGAATGATTTCTGAATGATTTATCAAGTAGCGTGTGGCAGTTCAGCAGGGGTTCGTTCATGAGTGGAATATATAAAAGGGATCATCCAGATTTCTAAAACACAGTGGATGCAGCTCTCTCTGGAATGTCTGGAGTGTCACCTGATTGTTTGACAGGAGCCAATGTGGCACTGCTGGTGAAAGTTACTTACAGCATGAAAGTAGAGGGTTAGAGGGTTGCCAGCTACAAGGAAATACATCTCATAGATTTGTTATTTTTGCCTCTGTCAGGTTAACCTCTCCTACAGTTTGGGTAAACAATATTTCCAGAATCACAAAGTCAGACCTGGAGGCTATACCTTTGAAGAAATTTCATAAGAAGCTGCACTTTAGGCAAATGTTTGTCTAGAAGATTTTATATTTTCAAACGAGTTTGCCTTTTATACGACACGCCCTACTAATAATCTCACATATCTTGCCTTTGGCATGTAAATCTAGAGTATATTAAATGTCAACCACCAGTTTAATATCAAGGATATCAGGAATAAATGTTAATTAAAAGTTACGTGTCACAGTACTTACAACACCGTTCAACAAATGCCATCAAACTCCAATTCAAACATTGTCGATGTTGACGTGTTATTTTTAATGGTCGCACATCTGCCATTATGAACTCAATCACTTTTTCTGCTAATGTTTTAATTCACCATGTTAATAGGTTATATGTTCAAAGTGTGTTAATATCAAGTGTGGGTGTTCACAGAGAAGAAAAGCCCAGAGGGCTTATCATGTGGCTCTTCTGATTAAAAAATACACTTCATCTTGCTTATGCAATAGCTGTTAACTTGGCAAGGCAACATGAAGCAACTCAAACAACTCCCAGTCATCAGACAATTATGCACATTTTCATTCAGTTAAAATGTGTCGGTGAGTGCATTAAAAATAAGAAGGAGGTTTCAAAGAATTCAAAAACCTTTCATCTTGAAACACAGGACCAATTTAATTATCCCCCCTCAAATGCAGTATGGCCTGTAAATTTATTCAAAAGTGTTTAAAAGGGTGGTCTTACTAGATCATTTACATTTTGCTTCCACTGGGTTCAGCTAATGAAACATCAGGGAAAAAAGGTAGGAGACAAGGAAACGAGACAGAACAGTAAGACAGGGTGAACTCTGCTGAGCGGCTCTGCACTAACAAACCAAACTAAATTTCATAAATAAGGAAACATTATAGTTATCATCTTACACTCACGGGATAATTGAACAAACAAATGTTGGTTGTTTAGCAGCGGATATGGTGCCTTAGGGAGGTATAGGATAAATAAAATATTTTCATCTGGTCACAGAGGTAAGTACTAATGAAGTTTATATTGTGTATGTATTTTATCTTCAGTTTGAGTGAGCTTGTTTTGTTGTTTATTCAATTTCCCTACACTGGAAAAAATGTATATTAAAAAAGTATATAGAATATAAGGTATAAGCTGGTTTTATGGACCTGGGGCACACTGACTTCACCATGGAGAGAGAAATACAGACAGATTATGTTAATGATTCAGTACCACAGAAAGACATTGTGTTGCAGGTCAGTATTTGAATTCTGCAATGTCCACATTAGTTTAGCTTCCGTGCAGCTTAATTGACCACGACAGCATTCATTACTGGATCAAGCCCTCGAAATGCAATGCATTTAAACAAGAACATAGCTTTTCCAGAAGAAACAGTGTCTGTATTCCACTTTTTCCACAGGTTCAGAGGTCAGATTATGTGCCATTGTCCTGTCACACCTATTCGTGAGCATCGCAACTTGAAACAAGTTCCAGGTTACTTCGCGCTACTTCAAAGTAACCACTTGAGTGCTCTGAGCTTATAACTCCAGGCTGCCATCACTCTAAAAGCTGCAGAGTTAATAAGAACTGCAACGTAAAACAGAAGTTGAAACCCCCAGAAATTCGAGACTCTAGGGAAAGCACTCCAGGGCAGTCTGCTTCTCACTGCAGTGCAACTCTAAGGAGCTCCAAGTTCAGACAGTTCTGAAAATGCACGGATGACCTGCTGTGAATGAAAAGGCTGTAGCCACCTCAAGAACTCAAATGAAGTAGTTCCATGTGCAGAAACACAGAAATGTTGGATTTCATACTACTATTTCATACTACAATCATCGCCCAAATGTCCTCTAAACTTTGGGCAGTGAAAGGCATGGTACAGACAGTGCCAAAGAGGAGACATATACCAGTTCTCATGTAGCGGAAATGAAATCTCCGGTCATAAGCAGTGTTTTCGAGCTGAGCTGTGTTGTTGAAATTGAGCAGAATAACATGAAACACAATTAGTTAATCTCTCTTTGCTTTTAATTGGGATATTTTGTAGCGAGCAGACAGACATTAAAAGTAGCGGTGAACATTTTAAAGGCTGGCCGTTGACGAAAGCCTCGAGCTCTGAGGGGAGAGAAGCTAGAGAGGCTCCAGCATAGCACAAACAGTTCAGAAACAATTTGAAATGAGAAAAAAAAAAGCTATTTATTAACCGATTAAGTCGTGTTTTAGACTGCGGATCTATTCTGACCCGTGACTGGTTTTGAATGACGGCTTTACAGCAGACGCAGCACAGAATCTTTTAGTGGTACGCGGTACTGGAGCATACCGGCTTACTTTCACTCCTGATTATACATAAATTCAATGTGTTTAACACAGAAGATAAAGACATAAAAAAAAACTGTGTAGGTTTACAATGCTTAGATACACACATATACATGCACGCACGCACTCGCACGCACACACACACACACACACACACACACACACACACACAGCTATTGAGCAGGCCTGTTTGAACAAAAAGGTTTTGAGTCTGTTTTTGAATGGCGGCACAGGTGTGCAGTAATTGATCTCAGGTGAGCAGGCAGCTTTTTCCAAAGAATAGGACCACAGTACCTGAAGGCACCCTCAGCACACCTGGATGTGATTCTAGGAACATTTAAATTGTATTATATATAAACTAATAAGTAAAGGTACAGGGTAAAAAGGGATTAAAAAATATATATATATATGCCTTACACATAAACAACAGAAAGCTAGAAACGGAAAATATGCATACACATTATGTGCTTATGAATCCCTTTAAACTGTAAGGACTGAGTCACCTGATTATATGTATGCAATAGTGAAAAGAATTGTGAGCAATGTCTAGTAATTCACATGTTCAAATTATGCTGACTTTCTTATATGTATAACATTAACACTGAAAAATCAACACGATAATCTGTAGCATTAAACCGTTTGTTATGAAATGTAATGAGTTATAGAGAAACACTGAAAAAGGTCATTTATCTGAGTTAGAATAATTTACAAAGCAACTGCAATATAAATCAATTATCTTTAGCTCAGTCCTAAAAGGTTAACTCAGAAAAACAGATTAAACATTCTGAAGCTATAAAAGAAATAATTCATGTCAAGATAAATCTTGTTGAAATGTTACATGTTAGGATGTAGATGCGTATTCTCCTTCCAGCATGGTGCCATGTAAGGAAGTGTGTTATGCTTGAGTGACTGTAACATACCTGTAACAGCTACGTAATTCTTACTTGGTGTACAACTTGCTTGTGCTATAAATGCCCAATACGTCACTTGTGTGCAGATGTTCTTTGCCATTTCCTGCTGGGCACTGTCAGTTTGTCTGGCTTTATTTATATCTTGGAAACAGCTGTCTGTAGTGTTATATGAGGGGCCAGGATGCAGCGATACATTGAATGCAAACCAGTGAAGAAAAAACAATGAGCTAAAAGCAGCTTAGACTCTTAAAAGAGCTGCACAGTTGGATGCTAACTCTAAGTGGGTTTAGCATGATGAGTTAGGCTTAACACATACACATTCATGAAAGAAAGTTGGAGCCAAATTATGTAAAAGAAACTTCATGGAAGCTCAAACTGACTGAATGTAATATTATCCTAGAAGAATAGGAAATAATCTTGACGAACATTATTCCACGCGCCATTCTGACCCATATTTTCATGCTATTTACTTTGCTTTAGGTTAGAATCGCACAGTGGAGCTGCCAAGAGCGATATAATGTACAGCCACCCCTGGGATTTACACAGGAATTTTCACACTAATAATAAACATTGCCCTAATTCCACTCTAAACACTTAGGAAGAGAAACGAAGAAGACATTAGTGACTACACATATCTTGTTCATGCAATATTTCAGTGAAGCTGACCCCTTATCTGTGCACCCCACGCCACCCAAGCGCAGAGGAGGGCCGCGCGCAGGCAGAGAATAACTGCTACTGTACCACTGCAACACTAAGAAAGCGAGAAATGAAAAATAGAAGGAAAAGTCAAATCACAACAGTCATTAGTTCTCAAAAAAACAATGAACTATTTTTCCCAAGGATGAGAAGGTGTAGCTTCCATACGGTCCCCAGAGGCTCTGTAAGCATACACAAGCGCTGCAAACAAACATCAATAAACCTGATCATGAAAAATAATATTGCTACCATGTAGCATTTATAGACTAGGAAAAAACAAGAATAATTTAAAGCAGCCAGTAAAACAAGGTCAGCAATAACAAATGCACCTGAGACAAGCAAACCTGGCACACTTGGAAACATACAATGTCGTGCCGAGTGCTCATATTCAATTAGTTGTCTCTAATATATAAACCATAACATGCACACTAGTTGTGGCGCTAGCGCTTTCGACTAGAAGGTCCAATCAATATTTATCTCTGGATTAAATACATTTTTATTCTGCAACAGTTTGTACATATTTCACATACAAATCCTGACTGGTTATTCATAAGATGTACCTCAGTAACCTACCGGTGTGTCCTTTGTTCTGGGAGAGCAATGTCTAACCTGAATTGGACCTGACAGGGTTATTTCATTTGGGTTCTGTGGGTGGACCAATAAAGAGGGAGCAGGATGAAATTAATAGAGGAGCTTCTTTCCCCCAGATATGTCCAGCTGAATTTTCATTAGCAAAAGAGAAGATGAGAAAAGCTGAGAAGGTATTTTACAATAATGGGGCTGCCTTTTCTTCTACTTCACAATTTATTCTTTTTCACAAAGTTCTTTTGAATTTAAACTGAGTCTTAGTGTTTCATTATACATACATGATTAGGTAACTTTTGTGACTGTGAACCAAATGTTCCATTCTGTGGTGTGACATGCACTTTTTAAACTAGAAAAACTACAACTTTAGCCATAATTCCCACCTTGCTACTGTTTTTCTTTTTGTGTGTGTGTGTTTTAACCTAACTGAAACCACATTTTAACTGAAAGGTTTTTTTTGTTTTGTTTTGTTTTTCTGCATCTGTGATTTGGATCATTTTAAAAGGCACTTTGTTTTTTACAGTTCTGTGAAATGTCTTGAATCACACTTCCTTTCTTTGCACTTTGTGAGGAAAATGGGAACTACAACAATTTATTGAAATGTACAAACATAAATGCAACTGCAGTATTTCTGCCAAGTCGGTCCCAGCTGTTGCAGTCCCGGCTTTGGGGAAGCCAGTCTGTAACTGATAGTATAATACTGCATGTTTTTTTTTTTTCTATCCAGGTATGATTTTACTGCATTGGCAGTGTGTTTGGGATCACTGGCTTGCTTAAAAATGAAGTCATTCCCAGTCAGATGCTTTCCAGATGGTATTAGATGGTGGATCAAAATCTGATGGTATTTTTCTATGTTCGTAATTCCAGCAATTTTGAAGAGATCCACAACACCACTGGCTGAAATGCAGCCCAAAATCATGACAGAGCCTCTACCGTGTTTTTCAGATGGCTGTAGACACTCACTATTTTCTCTCTGCATATATTGACTACGATTTGAAGCAAAATTTTCAAATTTGGATTTATCATTCCATAAGACCTGTTCCCGCTGATTCTCAGTCCAGTCCATGTGTAATTTGGCATACCTCATCCTTTTCTACCTGTTTCTCTTCCTTGATTATGACCTCTTGACAGCCATCCTTCCACTAAGACCATCTCTGATTAGTCTTCAGCAAAGATCCAGCTGCATCTCTCAGGTCCTGTATTTATTCTTTGCTGGATTTTTTCTCTATTTTTTTTTTTTTAAGCACATGACCTTCAGATACTGTTCATTTACTGTAGCTATTCAGGCCTGCCACTTCTTCTTCTGTCCTCCATATTTCCAATTTCCTCCAATATTTTAAGGACACCGTGCACGCAGTGTCTAGATATGCCAAGTTTTCAACTAATATCCATCCATCAATTCTCCTCCACTTTTTCCGCTAATAAGTCTTTTAGAATTTTATGCCTATCAAACTGTCTTTGGCATTTTCTTATAGATTCAGCTACAGAAATGAGACCTGATTATGTGTTTTTGTGGCAACCTGCTAGTAACAAAGTGCCTGAAGGTACAATTTGAATTTGAATATGTGCTAAGTTGTCTGTTATGTATAGACACAACACAGCTTCAGCCCTTGAGTTAGGTGCCGTTTCATAGGTCAATGTTAGGTGGCTTAACAAACAAAAATTCCTCTGATTTGCCAGGTACAAGGACTGGACTGAAAATAAGTAAAAAAGCAGCCGGTCTCCAAAGAAAAATTTTTTTCAATGCTTCAGAAATCCTGGAGAACTTTTCTTCAAGACAGCTTAAAAATTACAAGAAAGTCTGCCTCCTTGGAAGTAAAATATAAAGAAATGAGTAGTGGCTCAAGACCTGCACAGCACTGAAGGTCTTGACCTCCATATGAGAGCTTCTCTTTTTATAATATAAATATGCAGATTTAGGAGTTGCAAGAAGGAAAGGAGAAAAGGGGGAGTGCTTATAGTATAAAATAGACATAACAGAAAGGTTTCACTGTATATGACCACCAATTTAACTAGTTTAGAGCTGCTGCTACAGCAACACTAACGATCACTTGTGGTAATAGAAACCATTAACAAATATTACAGCACACAGGTCAACTCTGTGGAACTGAAAGAGAATGAAAAATGACTGACACGTTTTACAGTCCAGCTAAAAAAAAAAAAAAAAAAAAAAAACAACTATAAATTTTCCCAGAGTTAATAATTGCAAGTAGATTCTGATTAAATGTGTTGCAGAGCACGTTCACCTTTCTGAGCAGGGATATAGTGTAATACAGAAGAGCACCCAAGGCACTCTTGTGTCCAAGGTTATTTGATCACTGGTCCTCTGATGGAAGGTTTACATACAGTCTATTAGTCAATTAGAACTTATAAATGCATGAATTAGTAACCATTTGCTGGAGGGTGAATGTTAAAGCTATTGATAATTTTATATATGCTGCATTTCCACAAACAAAAATTTAAAAGCAAATGAACCCCAGATCATAATATCGCCCTAAGGCACGGCTGGCTGTCAGATTATGCCCCAGGCAAAAATCATGGGCAAAAAGAAGTTTTGTTGGGTGTTATATTATGAGCAATATCTAAGTAAAAATGTGCATCATTGTCACTTTAAGGAATTCAACAAATTCAGCAAAATTATTTATCTAAAGTATTCAGTGAAAGTGCCAAAAACCACAAATCTGGTCACTTGAGGCTGGCTCCAAAAGTAAGTCAATGTTTAAAGCCTGGTACAAAAATAGCTCTGGTCTGTCCAGCTAATTCGCCCCTTTATAAGAGCTGTTTAAACTTGGAGGCTTTAACTTAATAGCACGACTGCTCCAACAGGCAGGTGGAGACTGACACCAGTAGCTATAGCAGGCCTGGCAACCCGTGCAGGAAGTCTCTCCAGTTTTGGTGAATGAAACTCTGGTATTTTTCTTTCCAAGTTCTTCAGTGCTATTTGGCATTAGAGTAACATGCCGACAGTGCAGGAGTGCTGTAGAAGCATCATAAAGTGCAGTCTGGAAACCTGAAGTGAATTTTCCACAATACATGCGTGCATGTTTAAAAATACTTGTAAAGACATGAAGGGCTTCTAAAACATTAGAAGGATGTTAATTTTGAATGGCTACAGAAGGATTGAGTTTGTATTAACAGCATAATACATTAAACTGAGAAGCGTGGGAGCAGATCAAAAGTAATAAAGCGTGCCCAGTGGTACTCATCAAACTGATTAAGAAATGCACTTTTACATTCTGCAGTTGAGGTAAATAAAGGCCATTTATTATTTAATGAAGTGTGGTGGCCTAGTCATGGGAATAAATGAGAAAACAGCATTATTACAGAGGCTTTTTTCTTATAATCACTTTGGCACAAGTTTCCAAATCTGAATGTCATTTTTCCAAAATCTAGACCCAAAACTCAAAGCAGTCACTACTTGTAACACAGCCTGTACAACATTCATGATGTAGTATTTTGCATTCATATTTTTAAAGAGTTTACTTTGGAGGTTAATTGTCAAATTAATTGTATATTTCTATACAACAGATTCAGTGGAATCACTGAGCAAATCTCAAATTCACTAATGTAATACACTGTAAATCCCAACACAGCTTCATTTTCAAGGAAAGTAACAATTAGCTACATAAAAAAAAAGAGTACAGCAAAAAAATTAAATAAAAAATATAAACCCTGTCAACCCTGTCATGACTGTTCTCATTTGCCAAGCATCTTGGAAAGAACCTCCACGCGTGGAAAATGAAGGCCTGGCAGTGGTCTGCTGTGATGCGGGTGCCTCATCCATGGTCTGGAGAACAGTCACTTGTTTAGCCAGGTGTCTTCTACCTCCATGTGGATAAAAATCAATCAGGTTGAGGAAAGGAGGCAGGGTAAGGAGTAAGGAGTAGGGCAAGTACACAGTGATGAATTGTGGATGGGCCTGAAACCATGCCTGCACCAGTTGGGCATAGCAGAACCTGACATCATCACACACAACAACATAGATCACACAACAGCTCTTCAGACAAGGAGTGTTACGTTGTATGAGCCAATACAAGGGCTGCATCCCACCAAACAATCTTTTGATATAGCTGCCCACATGGTGATATCGGCCCCACGTTGTTTGGGTACTTCGATGATATTCCTGTGACCATCATCTCGTCCTTATCCTGCCTGACCACACGCCCGCTCCATGTTACAGTGTTACTATGTTGCTGTGGATACCACTCATTTATACTTGTACCACATGTGAAAATCAATGATCAGTAAAGAATTGGTGTCAGTGGATCTTGTTATCCAGAAATTTTTATGATATGAATATGAATATGTAGAATATGTATCCTGCGTGTCCATCATTTTGAGCAGTTGGATCAATTGATAGATCGCTGTGATGAAATGAACAGTCGTCTCAAATGCAATGTGTGAGTTGCATTTTGAACGAGTAATGCTTTCATGTTGTGTCTTTCTGAATTGGTGATTTTAATTCAATGAACAAATGGTGTTTGGTTTATGTGTATTATATTCAAGCAATTGCAAAAAGAGTTAGTTGTGGAAAATTTGCATTTTGATCATCAGTTATGAGTTTGAGGATTTGAAAATGCTTCTGAAGCTAGTGCCAAAGTGATTGTGAAAAGCTCTAATGTTACATTTTTACCATCTACCTTAGCTACTTTACATGAGCCTGATGCCAAGTAAGGCTTTTTGCTGCTTTGTTTAATTACATGGTCATGCTCTTACCTTTCAACTTTTAACTTTCCAGTGTTGCTCAAAAGCAGATAGCATAAAAGGCAACTTTTTTTCTGCATGTTACTCAATGCATGAGCTCATGTTGTGAACCAATCAGCATACTTTAAATATCAACATGACAACTATGACAGTGTGGCTTGTTTTTATTGGCTCTCTTAAATTATATATGATTTGGTGATGATTAGATCTTCTTGAAAGTAATTGTGTTATGCTGCATCAAGAAGGATTACAGATATGTTGTTGTGGAAGTAGGTGTGAGTTCTTGGCTTAATTACTGAAAAAATAAACATGAGGTTAAGCACAAGCCTCAACATCATTGCGGGGCCTAGGCCAGTTGTCATAGCAGGCAGGGAACACCCTGGACACGTTGCCAGCCTGTCCCAAGGCTAACATAGAGAGACAAACAACCTTTCACACCTGTGGGCAATTTAGAATTACCAATTAACCCAACCCCACTAACTCCATGTCTTTGGACTGTGAGATGAAACCAGAGTACCTGGAGATAACCCATACAAACACAAGGAGAACATGCAAACTCCACACTGTTGCTGCACAGCTGTGAAGCAGCAGTGCTAACCACCATACCACTGTGCTGCCACAAGCCTCGACACATTCACTGAAATGTAACCACCACCATAATCTAACCTGATCACAGCCTCCCTACCTGAAGCCCTGTGCTGTGTATAATTGCCATGCAACTAAGCTTTGTATGTAGTTTAAACACAAGGCACTTACGTATGTACACAAATGCCTAGTTTTTAAATTATAATCATTGTTAGGTAGCAATTATGTGTAATACAAGTAATGCATGATGCAAAACAACGCTTTCTAGGAGCCACAATTGAGGTATTAGCACTCTTGATAGCTCAAACACACTGTACAGTAATTATAATGACCTTTACCCGGTGTTAGTACTTTTTTTATTAAGCCAAGTGCACTGACATTTCATACGGTGTGCTTGTATTTCTGAGCTATACAGCCAGTGATGTATAATTTGCAGTGTGTTTGGCAATATAGCTTTGTATTTCAGTGTGCTTAATATTTAGAGGACATTTAAAAGTAATTGGTGTTCATGGGAGTAAAGATATGTTTACATTTGCAAAAGGGGGAGGAAGACAATATCCCTGGTTGGCCATAATGAATGTCTCAAAAGCTAAATCAAATATGTCGAGAATAAGTGATTTCCTCTTTGCTACTAAACAAAACAAAATTACCAACTCAATCAATTTAAAGCACTGCAACTGCGAGTTGTGTAAGGTGGCTTCTGCAATCAGGTGGCCTCCAACATTATGAGTGACTGATGAAATATGCACCACCTAAAGAAAGTTCTCTGATCAAATATCTGACCTACTGTATGAGAGGCAGAAGTGAGAGTTAATTTGTGTGTTCCTGTATCTACATGTCAGAGTTCGCATAAAAAAATCACTTAATGACTCCCTAACAGAGTTTCCCCTGCTTTCTGATGCTTACCCACAGAGGACTGAATTAGTTGTCACTGACATTTGGTTTCAGATGAAAAGGGACAGTATTGACCAGGACATTCTTTTTGCACAAAGCGTGCAGTCTGGATTCTGCTGCTGTACACATTTTCCATTTCATCTCCTCTCCGAGAGCAGACCATGTCATCACTTATTTAGCTTGTTTCTGGTTCAGCATCTGTCCATCTCCCCCCGTCTCTTTATTTCGCTCCCTGGGTGTGCTTGCAAGTTTGAGTGTGTGCATTGGAGTGTCTGTTATTCACTAAAAGTTGTCTTTCATTTAGTGTTCTTTTTATTTATTTTATGGCTGTCTTGTTCTAGAAATTCTTTGTTGTTCTGATGCTTGTCTCTCCCTGGTGAGACATCTTCTTTTTGACTGCAAACTTAAAATGAAATTTCACATCCTGACTTGGAAATCGGATTGAACTTCTGTCAAAAGAAATACATTTTTGAGCTTTCACCTAGACCTTGATCGGGTCCCATTATTACGCTTTGGTAGCTTTTAAACTAGCAACAAAGGCAACCTGCAGCAAACAAAGTGGAAGTTTTTTTTGACAGAATTTTTTTTTTTTAATGTAATGCTTTTGATTAACACAAGCAAAGCAAGGATTTTACTGAATGTTTGTCACAATAAAATGCCTGTAACAACAAAAAAACATGTGAATCTAGGTCAGTGACACGGCCTCATAAACTATGTAAGAAGGAGAGTTGTTGCTAGTTTGTGAAGCTGTTTGTCTGCTCAGTGTCAATGAAAGCAATCAAAAGGTGTCTTAGTACCTCACGGATTTGAGACTGATACTAAAGGTGGAGGAGAGCAATTAAAGTAAATATTTTAGCTCTTGTGGAATGTGCGATGGTCTCTACTTATAAAGTCTGGGGATTTTATCAACTTGGCCTTACATTACTGATTGGGAAACAGGTCAAATTTTCCCCTTCGGCTCAAAACTGTGTATTAACTGAATGGAAGTCTTTAATTATATGCCGGCGAGTAGGCTGACTAGTTTCAATTATTATTTATTTTTTCTGCATTTTTAAAACCCAGCTACTCTGACAAATACTACAGATGAGCTTTTCACGCAGTCAGCGAGGCCATGAACTTTTCTAAATATCACCTGACTGAGTGGGATATGAGAATGCAAATGTCCAACACAGTTGGATAGGAAATTAGCTTGCCTTGAACCCGCAATCTCCCTTGTACAAAGTCTGTTATATCAGATTGTGCCGATGTGCAAATAGCATAGGTAATAGTCTGTTGCATTCGCTGCTAGCGAATGTGCTTAATGTGTGCCGCCTCCTGCATTTTCTGTGTAGGCAGCTCCTTTGCCTGAAACCCCAAGGACTGCTCCACTGTAGAGCAAACATATCAGAAGTGGACTATTTTCCTGCTCTATGAGAAACATGAGAACAGACAGCTACGTAAAATGTTCATGTGTGAAAATGGCTACAGATTTGCTTTCAAAGCCTTCCATCTACATATTAGCCTAAATGGTCAATTATTCATTTGAAATTACTTAAATTATTTAAGTAAACTCTGAACATAATTCAAGACATTAAATGAAATATAGTCATATTTCATTTATATAGTAGAAACTTCAAGACAGTATAGGTATTTTTTAATTTTTTTATTCCAATAATCTATACAGAATCATACAATAATAAGCTTTTCTTAAACAATGCCATTCTGCTATGACTTTAAGTTGGTATTCCTCACTATATTAATCCTTACACACTGTCTAGGTCAGACTTGATGCAATTTGACATTTAACAGCAGTACAAATACCCTAAATGTCATTCTTTTGGCCTGAAATTTGATGACTTTTCCTCAAGTGATTTGAAATACACAAAATTTTAATTATTAAATATTTGTACACAAATATAGATTATTTTCTAAAAAAAATACTATTACTGCTCTATAATACATTAATTAAGGATTATTAAGCTATATATTTTATAGACTTTATATATTATAAATAGATCAGTGCTTGAAATGTCAGTATAGACACTTATGAGGAGTTTTTTTGTGAAGCCTTGAAATATGAACGGTATGTAAAGGTAATGGAGGCATTCCATCAGGAAGATATTCTTTTTTTTCTTATGTTGTACGTATTTATTTATTTGAAATTGTTCAGAATTTATACTAGTGGCAGTGACAGTGATTTCCCTTTCATTGGCCTCAGGTTTACCTCTTTGCTTTGTGCTGATGATGTAGTCCTTCTGCTTTCATCAAGTAGTGACCAGAGTTTGCTGGCAGGTGTGAAGTGGAGCACATGAGAATTAGCACCTTCCGAGTCTGAGGCAGCGGTTCTCATGCAGAAAAGGGTGGAGTGGCCACTCCTGGATTTACTTAAGTATTTCAGGCTCTTGTTCACAAGTGAGGGGAGAGCGGACTCAGAGACTGACATACAGACTGGTGCAGTGGGTGCTGTGGGTGCTGTAATGGTCTGGTGTACCCTCACTGCAGCATACTTTGGATAGCATAAGATTGGGATTGTAGATACATGGCACAATGAGCTTGAGGAGCTCAGTCATGCAGGAGAAACTCAGCATCAAAAGGAGCCAGTTGAGGTTCAGATGGACCATCTGGATGCCTACTAAGTGTGGTGTTTTGGGCATGTCCTAATGGTGATGAGACCCTTGGGAAGACCAAGGATGTGCTGGAGAGATTATGTCTCTCAGATGGCTTGGGAACACCTTTGAATCCACCTTAGATGAGATGGAGGATGAGGCAGAGGAGAGGGAGGTTTGGGCATCTCTACTTAGACAGCAGAACTCAAGTACATTAATCACGAGTGTACCTGGTAGTATATTAAGTAGGCTATTCTTAGATTAAGTGCCAAATAGTATATTTAGGCTCTTCAATCACTAAAATTAATTATCACAAGCAATTCATTTGATGTTGCTGATGTTTAAGGTGAAGGTAGTCCCATCCTTGAAGGCAGTCCCATTCTACTCCTTTCTGGTTGAGTGCCAAATATCTGATGACATTAAAGTTTCACCATCCCACCAAATAAGTGTGATAAGAATTCTAAATTGCAGGCATCATTACAGTAGAAACAGAAAGCAGTGGTTTGAACCTGCTGATAGCCAACGTGCATTTAAGATTTGAACATCCTCTGCTTCTGTGTTAAGCAAAGATGGGATATGAGCAATAATAAAGTTTAACTCAAGGGAGGAACCTTTTGTTATGTTTATTCCATCCATTATGTTTCAGAACACCTAAACTAGGCAGTTCATAGATGTGTCTATATTTTCACTGTCTCAGGGGCTAAAAAAATTCCTCAGACCTGTGTTCTCTGTTTGTCTTATTATGTCAGGGTCATAAAAGCAATTTGTCAGATAGAAATGTTTAATTATTCGTATGTCATTATTCCAACAAAACGAATTTCCAGAGTTCCGCTATCTGTATGTTGCACAACCAGTGAGGCATACACACATAAGTATGTACACACAAAGGCTGTCACAGTCACACAGAAAATAAGCCTTGGGACATGGCTCCCGAAGGAAGGGGTTTCTCTCCTCTCATCGGGCTCAAGCTTTTCTTCAACCTGTCTCCTGTCACAACACTTATTTACCAGGGGAGAAATTGCACCTGAAAGATCTTCCAAACCGAAACCATAGAACAGCTTGCGGGTGGCCAGGGATAATAAAAAAGGGAAGAAAAAAAATGAAACCGATACAGACAGAGAGGCAGAGGATAGGAGAACGGGAGCTGAAATGGCACAGTGAGACAAAAACAGCTTGGAAGGCATTGCACCAGAGATGCTTTAGGACCCCTGGGGATGGGCAAACTCAGCACAATCCTAATTTTCATTTCTCGGTGTGCAACCCCAAATGATTGGGGTCTAATGATGGTTATTCTAATTGGCTTTTCATTTCTCCACTTTCATATGATCACATAAAATGCAGTAGTGCAAAGATAATTGTCAAGCAAACATTACTCTGGCTCTAACACCCTTGAGGTCAAGATGTCATGCACAGTTTTGTGTTAAGAAGCATTTATCCCTGGAGAAATTCACTTAAACGTAAAAGCAATTTCTGATTTTCATCTCCTGTATTTTTTTTTTTAACATTTAGAACTAGTTGCAACCTTTATGATTCACTATATCAGCCATTCAAATGAAGGCAAGGTCGAGTAACCACTTGAAAAACTTTCTAAAAGCGAGAGATAGTTTTAGAGAAGCGCTGGCAAAGTGTTGTAGTTATGAAAACTTTTACCAGATCAGAGCAATCATTCTGGTGATTTTCTTTCCATTTACCTGCGTAAAAAAAAAACACTGTCCACAACTGCCATCTGACTGGTCCAAAATACATCAGCCCCAAAGCATTTCTGTGGATGATTTCAGACTTTTTCTGGTGAGCACTGAGTTTAAAATCCAGATTTGTTTTTGTGAAGAAAATTGATATGTATTCCAAAGTCTCACTAAATCTTTAATCTTGTGCTGAATATATTGCTTTTGTTATCCCGTCTGTCGCGCTCCATTGAGTCTTCCCATCAAATATAGCTTATTGACACACTTGTGAGCCTAAAGCTACTCAATTGTCCATCGATTTTGTCTCTGGCAAAATCAATGGTGTAGCTCAAGTCACCTATTCAGAAATCTGGAAGGAGATGAACAACTATATTTATCAAACCATGTTGTTAAAAAAAAGGGAAAAAAAAAAGAAAACAGAAACACTGCAGGTCAGGTCAGACATATATCTGTTCATCCGTGGGATTTCTGTTAGTGATGTTATTTGAGTCTCCCTTCCTGTCTAATTAAATTGCGGTGCAGTCAGGTAGGTTATGCATATTCTGAATTCTCTCAAGCCTAAGTCAGTGCAGCTGCAAGCCAGCAGGAGGACTGGTTGTTGGAGAGCTGCCGGCTAAGCAGAGTTAATCCCACACCTGCAATCATAAGGGCACAATGTCATACGAAAGTATACACTAAACCTAATGGATACTAGATTTACCATGTACACTCACACACTGCCTCCTGGGAGGTTGTTATACGAAAAGCTTAAAAGAGAGTTGTGCGCATATGCAGGGACTGGCTGTTTGAGATATGAGGTTGATTTTTAAGCAGGTCTCTTTTTTCCTGTATTTTTTTTCCCCCCAGAAGAGGATCCTGCATTGTTTTCAGGAGCAGCTGTTTTTTTTAGGTTCAGTGGTTTTCAATGATGTAGCCCAAAACACATCACCCATGAAACCGGGAGCTGGAGCTGGCATTGCTAAAGGGTGCTGTGTAGGCGCTGAGCTCTGGCGCTGAAAGTCATCTCTGTGATGTTTTGGAGGCCTCCCAGTACTTTATAATGCACAAGGGACAAAACCCGGCAGACTGATGGGAAAGGAAGGCTATCATCAGAGGATGCATTTAATTTCCATAAAGATGACTTTGTTTCCTAATTAATCTCCTGGCTCCATCTCCCCGCTTTGCTCCTGTCACTTCCTCAGAATGAAACATGGCCGGCAATTTGTTAAATCAATTATTCCGGGGAAGAAGCAGGGCTTTCGGCGAGCCCATCCACACAAGCATGCATATCACACACACACACACAGACACACACGAGGTGGCAGAGGACACTGATTGTAGAGATTGTAGAGTGGCCTTCAAGTAAAAAGGTGGACAGTGATGCTGGAATTTGGGATCTGGGAAGTAAGAGAGAAAAAGTGCTTGTCCTTGTTGACATGGCAGACAGCTTTGTAAACACTTGGCTGACGAGGACTCTCCTTGGCCTTATGCCCTGAACTCCTGCAGAAAAACAGGACGAGTGAACCCTGAGGGACAAGATGCACATGGAGAAAGAGAGGCAGGAGGAGAGGACAAAGTGGCAGAGAGGGACATGAGCAGGGAACAGGAGGACGCAACAGGGAAAAGCTAGATGTCACAAGGGAGATAAAATGGGAGCCAAGAAAAGCTAGAGGAAACCACTCTCTGTTTTTATTTCTGATTTTTTTTTTTTTAAATTCCCACAGACTGTTCATTAAAATATTGATTTAGATTAAACAGCGTTAACGCTCACACATGCTGAGGGTGCAACGGAGCAGAAGATGAAATTCAGGCTTAAAACAAAAACAACAAAGCACATTTTTGATCAAGTTTGACTTATCAATGATCTACAGGTGCACAGAATAGAGGCATGATTCATTGCAGGGTGAGACGAGAGACAGTGGATTGGTTCCAAATGAAAAAGCTGACTTTCAAATAGGAAGACAAACAGACAGAGGGGCCCGATGGTGGCGTCGGCTCTTTCTGCCTGCATTAGGGAGAAGAGGAATAGCATGGCAGGATGTGTTTAAATCAGAGCGCTCTATCTTGTAGTGAGACACATTTCATTAAGCCCAGCAGCTGGGGCCGTGGCTCCATGCGTCCACACATCTATCATACAAATCCATCAGACCCGTCTCTTTCCTTCACTGACAGCATGTGTGTGATAGAAGCCCATCCTCCTGATCAGGAGATTCACTGACTGCCCCTACTTATTCATTTCTACTTCCATCTTCCCATTTATATGTTAAGATTTCTTATTTGCACCCCTCAGTCCTCTGTCTGTCTTTCTGTGGAGCTCTCCATTTCCTCTCCCAATCACCTATGTCCTTCCTTTCTCTCTTAGTTCATTTTTTTTTAAAGGAGGGGCAGATGCTTCCCAGCTGTGAATAGATTCTTTTCTTTTTCCCTCTATTCGTGGGTCACCAACTCTCTCCCTGTGGTGTATGGTCTTGTCCACATATATAACCACATTTTAGAAAACATAGCTTTTTCCATGCGTTTTGGCCTTGATCACTGAAAATGAAGCTTTTGAAAAACTTCAACCAGTGTGAAGATTTTCAGAAACTCAGCTTCTGCGTTCACATGTGGGCAAGGAAAAGGAAGATTTCTGTCTTGCAGCATCAAAGGTGTGCACCTTTGTCTCCTTTTTTTTATGTCGGATGCCGTGTTTTTGCTTGTGGGCTTCAAATTGGCCAATATTTCTATACAGTTAAGATTATATTTCCACTTGTTGCTTTGGAACGCTCTTGGTACAGCCGGGTCTCATGACAGTGTGTGAAATAGTCACAAAAAATTTATCTTTGAGTTTTTAGGTTTTTTTGTGTCAGTGAACACCAATTTGTAAGTAATGCAGTTCAATAGGAAATGTACTTTGTGTCAGGGGCATTTTTTTTTTTCATAGAGAAATCAGAAATGTGTCACCATGACTACCGGGAAAGTTTTAAAAGATGTGGCAACTGTTGTATTTTTAACCCATACCATCATATTTTTTTTCTAAAGCTAACCCAATAGTTATGAATGCATACATCAAACCAAGTGACATATTTGTAATTATTTATAAAAGCAAACAAATGTGAAAAATTGTGACATGTATGATTCAAACTCGGGCTTCTGGCAGGAAAGTCAAGACGAGTCAGTCTTCCACCACCCGTCCAGTATCCAAATGTGGACTTTTTCATTGAAAAATCATAGTCAAGGACACAAAATAATGTTGGGAAATTTGTGCCCAGCAACACAAATCAGTAGATTTTAGGTCATGACTATATGACAAACTGCCACGAGACCAGGCTGCTCAACAGCATTTGACATTGTTTTTTGCATTTCCGTGTGGACAGAGATATTTTTGTGCATGGAGCACATGCTGATAAGGAAGCTGAGCTAGCAGCCCCTCAAAACAAACTGTGCATATCTTTACCCCATCTCTAAACAGCAATATATGAAGTAGCACATGAAGTTTATATGAAGTAGCACACGAGGCAAGGCATGAGTGCCACTGCCTGCAACCTCAGGCTGTTGAAGGAGAGGAGCCCTAGCTGAACTAGCTCTAGCTCAGTTCTCAGATGTTTTTTTTTTTTATAAGGCACTCCTTTAAGAAATGTATTGTGTATCATCTCACACTGTGTAATGAAAATAATCACAAGTAGCTACTAAAATATATTAGTAAATACGTTTTTTGTTTTTTTTTTGGGGGGGGGGGGGATGGGCAGTAGATCAAAACAGAAAATGTTTTGTTGGATTTATTGACTTTATTGACTTGTGCTGATTGCCTCATTTTTATAAAAAAAGAGAGGGAAAAAGAACAGGGGGAGATGAGACACCAAAAGACCTAAAGCTGAGGTGAAAGAAGGGGAAATACTGGATAGACCGATAAGACAGGAGCCCTTTTTACACAAAAGAAACCATGATGCCATGATAATAGGGTTTATGAAAGGTTATATTTATGAAGTTAGGTTATATTACATCACTCTGAAAGAATTACAGTCTGCTGTAGATAGCTTTAGGAGTTGGGTAGGTCACAAGACTTGGCCCTCAAACGACCGGGATTCATAACCTCTATGGTACTGTTGTTCGACTAACTTTTAGCAAGCTTTAGGCACCAGTCTGGTGTCACACCCTGACAATACACCCTCACATACAACCGTCCAAACACCCACGCTTTGTTTTAAAAAAAATAATGTCTTTGCACTGAAGACCAAAAAAAAACTATTACATATTTTGCTATAAGAACTGGCCTTCACCTTTAAGTCAGAATTTGTCAATGATTATGCAGAAAAACAACTGTTTTTATTTTTTTTTCCTAGGATGAAACCTCAGAAAGAACCAAACTCATGTGGGTGGATGTCTGTCTGCACATGTTGGAGAGAGTGTCGTTGGAGAGACTGAAAAAAGAAAAAAGAACTGCTCTTACAGTGTATAACAATGTGGTAAAAGCTGTGTAATAAGATAAGAAAATGGTAAGAATATGGAAATGGCAAGTTATTGCCACTCAGTTACCAAAAAAAAATATCAAAGTAGTATTCAAATAATTATCTTGTATCAATAATGGTTATAGCTGAGTAATATCAGTTATATTAATGAGTTCTATGAATTATTAATATTAATAAATACATTGTTACCTTCAAACAAAATATAATGCTGGGTACATAAAGTAGGACTAATTCCAGCATTATAAATTGGAACTAATATCCCAATATATTAATGCATCAACCAATATCACCTTATAATTATTATGAGGTAATTATAATAAGTATACAAAAATTATTGCATATATATATATATATATATATATATATATATATTTCGTTCCATTTACATTTAGAAAAAACATTGATATTGTTGCCTTCAAACAAAGAAGAATGCTAGGTACATAAGGTAGGATTAATTCCAACATTATAATATTTTGAAAGTATCCTAATATGTTAAACCCTCAACCAATATTACCATATTATTTAGAGGTTACTACATATAAGAAAAATCAAATACAGAGATATTAATTATTATTATTTTGATTGCTAGCAGGTTAGCATATTGTTATTAGTATATTACTGTATACTACTGTATACTTATACTATTACCCATTTGTTTGCCTGAGAGGCATATGTTTGTTTCTGCACTATTACTCAGTGTCTGGCCTGTTATTTCAAAATTACATAAATTTCAATGGGATATTATTCAACTATGATCATTGCTGTTACAAGATAATCACTTGTATAATCACTGGATATTACTGCGGTAATTAAGTGGTAATAACTTAAAATTTTCATTTATTTACCTTCTTTTTCACCTTTTTACACCACTATTACCATATTTTTACCAATCTGTAATAGAAAATGCTATCAATCAAAAACATAAGCATCAACAGGTACACTAAAGGAACCCAATGCAGGTTGGTGGGGTCAGTATCAAAAACACAGCGTGTACAGAGAATGAAAATCAGAAAGCACAAGTGAAAGAAGACAAAAAGTTAATGACAAACTTTATAGTATTTCAATAACAAATGGGGACATTGCCAGTAGCTAGAGTACAATTTGACCTCCGTTATTAATTTATGTATTATCATTTTTTTCTATAGATTTGCCAAAAAGTCTATTTTCTATCTTTCAGCCTGATCTGTCTGCCTTGTGCTCAGCAGCATGCAAACAGTGGGTGTAATTGGAAAGGGTAATGCAGTCTGAGGGAGAAAAGCAGCCAATTAGGGGACTCTGGTCGGGAAGCTGTGGGGTCAGGGGTCAGACTGCAGCTCACCATCCTGAGCTTTCTCTTCTGGGAGTGTGCCAAACCATATTAGCTGCTTAGAGCATTAAAGTCTGGGTCTTTGTGCCTGTGGCTCAGTGAATCAAAGGTCCGTTCTTAGATGAAGTGCATCAAACACTTGACCTACAAACTACTTATTAATGCCACTGATAATGAACCAGTAAGATCTTTCAAATCCATTAATGAGAGCGTTTGTCCAAGGGTTAAGATATATGGATAGGGGAGCTTGGAGGTGTTTGTGGCTCTGAACTACCCATTCAGTGCCCAGGCTGCCAATTCTGCTCATTTCTTATTATTCTCATTTCTGTCACTGGTGTGATATACAGAGGTGACCTTCACTCGGCTTGCCATATATTAGTCTTGAGGGAAAACTCCCTTTAGACCAGGATCTGTTTAGAAGCTTAATGGAGCTGAGTCTTAAAGGATACACAGGCTACATTTTTAAAAACTTTGCACATGCAGAATAAAATATGAATGTCAAAAAGAATCATCAGCAACTGAAATATGTTTTAAGTTCTTATATCTTTGTCAGCTAATAGTGAAATTAGCTATTTGACATTAATTTAAAAAAAAAATCTGTGACCGTTTTAACTATTTTAATTCATATAAATAATTTTATTAGAGAAAAATCCACAACAGACAAGAATATATTTTCTGCATAGAAAAATTACAAGGTAAAGGAAGTGGAAAAGACAGAAAAGATATGTAGTTAAGTAACCTTAGATCAACAGTTAAGATGATGAAAAATACACGAGCAAAAAAAGAAAAATGGTATACTGTTAAAATCTGGATTAATTCAAATTAATAACCAAAGTTTTTGCAGATACATCAAAATTTGAAGTCTGCTTTACTTTTTCTGGGCTCCTACCCTTGGTCTTATTTCATATAACTGCTTTTTATTACAGGATGTAAAGTACAGCACTTCTATCAGATGCTGCTGGCATCACAGAAATACTTATACTGTGCAGTACCTTGATGCCCCAGTCATCAAGATATTGGAAGCCAAGAGATAAGGTTCTTCTTGTAAAGAGAGATAGAGGCGGCATTAGGTCGTTGGAGGGTTGGGAGGTCATAAGTGTGACAACCAGGAGAGGAGTTTGTGTCCCACTTGGGAGCTTTGTGATTTTCACCTTTCTTTGCTCTATTTTCACTCACTGATTCGCTTTGGTTACACTTGCACTTAACTTTCTTTTTCACTGCTGGTTATTTTTAGGCACTAAGACTGCATGATTAGGTTTTAGACACTACAAACTACCTGGTGCCGGTGCAGTGGTTAGCGATGATGCTTCATAGCAAGAAGGTCCTGACTCCACTAGTCAACTTGGGGCCCTCTATGTGGAGTTTGCATGTTCTCCCATTGCTTGAGTGGGTTCTCTCCAAGTACTCTGGCTTCCTCCCATAGTGTAAACTTAGGAATGTTAGGTTAATTGATCATCCTAAATTGGCCATAGGCGTTAAAGAACGTGAGGGTGAATGGTCCAGGTGTGTGTGTATGTGTGTGTGTGTGTGTATGTGTCCCCATTATTTTCTCCTACAAAGCAGCAGTCACCACCCATTGCTAAATGACACCGCGAGCAGTAAAAATCACAAGTCTGACCATTTGTGCACCATCATTAGTGATATTCAGCTTTGAGGTGTCATGGGGTGCGTCCCGTGTTCCTTTGTTATTTCACCTGAGTTATTTCACTGGCTGCTCTCAGTAGCAATCAGCCAGATGTGTTTAGGTGAGAAATTCTGCAGGGTGGCATTCTGTTTATTCTTCAAACAAGTAGTCCTGGCACAATATTGACTGCTTCCGTTGCTTACCAGAAATAGCTTTGAGGAAATAGCTCTGCATGTGGGGCAATTTTAAATTCAAAGTGAAATGAGTTGTATTCTGCTGAGCACCAGGAAAGCTTTCTTTTTTGACAAAGGCGCAGGAAAATGATTCACTTCCTTTCATTTTTGATCACAGGTGTCCCAAATATAAACTCAGATGTGCTTTACATTCTTGTGCCAAATGTTGCACAGTGACATTTTTTTCAAATTATTTTACCTCCTAGTTGTTGTATTTTATTCATGCACTGTATGTATATATATTTTTATGCACGTTAATTTATATTTTAATTGCTGTGTATGCCATGCTGTCTTAATCGATTTAATATATTTGATGTCTTGCGTTTTCTAAATCATTCCACGTGGACTGCTTTTCTTTGTAAGGGTCGGGATCAGTTGTGTAAAAGTTTTAATATTATTATTATGATTATTTTCTTGCCTTTTGCACAATCAGAATCTGTTTTTGGATTACATAAATCATTGTGCACTACATTAGACAATGAGAAGAAGCAGCACTTAGAGGTGAATGTTTGTCACTATATAACGAACATAAAAATATCATTTTGAGGATGCATGACTTTTTTTTTCCATTTTTATGCTCTGTTGAAGACACTTCAACTAGCATAAGGCTTCTCCATGCACATTAAAGTATTTCTGCCTGTAAATGTACCTGTAACCCAATGTTTTGCCCGATTAAAACATTTCCTGCCTTCTACTGAGCTCATCTCACATTGTCATTTACCTGTGTGGGTGACATTTCCTCACTCCATTAAAGTGCAAGATATTTAAAAAAAAAAAAATAATACTTTTTCCCTCAGCATCCCTTATGAACGCACACTGAGCACAATTTCATTTGCTCATCTGCTTTGCGGTACCCCACACATGGCTTAAGAAGAGTGTGTTAATTAAATTTAGTTATGGCAGATGAGTCTGAAAAAAATGTGTCATTTACAGAGGTTTAGCGTGTGTTTTATTAATTGAATTAACTAAATACAGTCTTGTGAGCAACAAATGCAGCATCTATCTTCATCTAGGTCAGTCTGCGCAAACATCATCTCACCTTTCTTGCATGGTTGCATTCATTTATTTCACAACCTGACTTGTCTCTCCGGCTTTTCCACCCTGCCGCTCGACTCTTTTCTGCCTCTGGGTCGGGGAGGTCAAAGTTGAACTTGGATTCTTACTGACACCATCTTTTCCACTGTGTAATCCCCCCACAGTCTGTGGCCCGATTCCTTGCGAGTGGCAGATGTGAAGCTCATCATAAACAGTCCAGACACACTCTCTGATTCCATCTGTCTCCAAGCATGGCTGCTTGGTGAGCCGCTGGATTGCTGCAGTTCTGTAAGAGGGAACTGTGGTTTTAGCGATCTTGACCCAAACACAGGCTATTACACAGCATCAGCACCTCAAGGGTGAGGTGTGCCCCCTGCTGAGAAAACTGAAGTGGTCAGTCTTTGAACACTGCAGTTTACTGCACTGGTAGAGGAAGCACTTCTTTCCTTTAGTTAAAAGTAATGTGAAAAGGCTAGTATGTGGTTGCAGTAAACAGTCCCACACAGAGAGGGCCTGGGCTTTGTGTTACTTAGAGTGCAAAAAGTCATGCGGTGCTAAGAAACAAATTGAAACAAACAATGTTGTTCATTCATTTATGTGTAAGAAGTATTTTGACACTTTAGCCGGAGGGTGAGAGCTCACCATCAGTTTCTAAGCTTTTATTAAGCTGGATATTATTGAAAAATATCAGCAAAAATAACTCCTAACTCTACTTTTCAGTTGGAATTAAAATATTCATGGACTACTATAACCTTCTCAAAAAGGGAAGATTTTTAAGCAAATATACTTCAGTGCTGTCTTTTTCTTTTATTTTTCTTTCTTTTTTTTATCTTGCTCTCTTTGCCATTTTCCATTCATCTTTTTCTCCCCCCCCCAAAAAAAAATCATTATCTTTCTCCCTTCCTCTCACCCAGTTTTGTACAGGGGCAGCATCATAAGACTGCAGTGCCCTTTCAGAGAGGATAACTGAATCCCCACTGGAGATACTTGAGTAAATGACCGTGGGAAATGAGTGTACTTTAGAACACAGTGATACTCGGTCCACGTGGAGAGGGAAGCCTTTGCTAGCTAAATCCTCTAGTCCCTTGCATGGTGTTTACCCCTGGCACCATATCGCCCCAGATCTGAAATCCTGACTATCCTCAAAACCCCATTGCAGACGCTAATCCCCAGCAGTGTGCGCTCTATACTCCTCACTCTGGGAGGCATTATGGTTAGACTGAGTAATTTCATTTCTCCTGAACCAATAACCAAATACTCCTTTTATCATTTTTTTGAGCATGCATTTTTTTTCTTATTCTCCAGACTTGATTTTACACATGGCCAGAAATTACATGTCTCACTGTCAGGTTGTTCTAAAAGCTTCCTGAAAAGCCTTCAGTTGATCCAAAATGCTGCAGCGAGAGTACCGACAAGGACCAGAGACAGAGAGCATATTTCTCCCATATTAGCTTCTCCTTCTCCTTACCTACAAGGTCTTGAATAATCAGGTACTATCTTAAAGACCTCATAGTGCCATATCACCCCAATAGAGCTCTTTGTTCTCAGACCTCAGGCTTACCTTTGGTTCCTAGGGTACTTAAGAGTAGAATGGGAGGCAGAGCCTTCAGCTTTCAGGCCCCTCTTCTGTGTAACCAGCTCCCAGTTTAGATACAGGAGACAGACACCCTCTTTACTTCTAAGATTAGGCTTAAGACTTTCCTTTTTGATAAAGTTTACAGTTAGGGTTGGATCAGGTGACCCTGAAGCCTCTTTTAGTTACGCTGCAATAGGCCTGGGCAGGCTGTTAAAAGGTATTTTATCCTTCTCACTGCTTGCTCATATGGGGTTGTCTGATTGTTGGGGTTTCCTCTCTAATGTTGTAGGATCTTTACCTTATAATATTAAGCGCTCTGAGGTGACTGTTGTGATTTGGAACTATATAAATAAAACTGAATTGAATTGAATTGAATTACAGACACTGTCAGTTTGCTTGTTTGCTGGGCTTTTTGGAACAGGAGGAGGCTGCATGTGACACCACATGTGAGAGTATGCTATTTAAAAAACAAAGAACAAGAAAATTATTGCCAGAATACAGGAGGGTTTTTTGTTTTGTTTTGTTTTGTTTTGTTTTAAATAAGAAAAGGAAAAGAACGGAGCCTCGGGGCTGCGGTCCTACTCATTTCTGACACACATAGCTAAATGAAGCTTGCCTTCATGCAAAAAGGTCTGATGGAACAAGACAAATTCAGTATGCATGACAAGAAAGTGACCATCAGTACACATTTGTTGGGACTAAAACAAGTCTGCAGATGAAAGAACCATGTTGCTATCAAGTTGTCAAAAACGATGCCGAAGCTGGAAAACAAATTATAATTGCTGCTTACGCGTTTCTACACAAAACACGGCACAGCTCTTGGATTTAATAAGGCAGAATTGGAATAATGAAAGTGAACCATGCAGAAATAGGGCTGAGGGTGGGGGATTTTTTTTTTTTTATCACTTTCAGATATAAGCTTAAAGAAGGGGGGGGGGGTGAGTTTAGGCAGACAAGTCCGATATAATTTCTACAATTGGGATATGTTCTACACTAGGCATAGTGTTTTATTCAGACATGAAATCAAGATAAGTAGCCCACAAAGAAATTACTCATAAGGAGAGATTCCTGTTACATGCCGGAATGGTTTTATGGTCACAGGGGTTCAAGATATGAATGTGTATGCGGAAAAATAAGTATGGTTCTGACATGGATATCTTTAGCAGTCTGACTAAGAGTTGGATTTCGGGCTTTTTTGCAGTTGACCCCTGGGGAGAATTTTGTACTTGAACACAATGTTAAAGTAGAACTACTAACTTCTCATAACATTCACTTTCCTTTATCACAGAGATTCTCCAGTATTCACAGGCCAGTTTCTTTCCCTTTTTCTTTATCGTCTTAGTATTATTATTAGCTACAAAACCTTTAAAAAAGAAGAAGAAATATAAGGAAAACTGTATTTTGAAATCTGCAGGACAGGCTGGTAGAAACAAGCTGTAAATCTTTCTCAGCATCGAGTTTAACATGTTCACATTTAGCCTTTTGCATCTCCAGCTGTTAAAGAGCAACATTATCTTCCTGATAAATGAAACTTTTCACTTTTCTGTGGGCTCTGTTTATGTATTCCTGCTAACTCCCTGGAGAAATATCTGACCTTTATTTTGTTTTTGGGGGGTTTTTTTGGACAGTGAATAATAATTACATACAAAACACTTTTATTCAGTAGGGCGTAATGACCACACAGAATAAGATAACTCCTTTCTATACTTAAACCAACTACTAGGAGCATTTTGGCACAGACAATGTCTATGAGAATAACAACTGATAAAAATCTGCTGATATCATTTCAAATGCATTATTAGAATTATACAATTAAAACTATCCGAGCGTTGTTTTTTTTACATTATTTTTGGTTTGCGGTATTATCAGCAGTACTGATACTTCACTCCATAGGGGAAATCAACATAAGCGTAAGCATTCCCATTCAGGTCACATTTTTCAGTGTAGCTCTCATCTCAGCAGTGCAAAGCTTCCCATTTTCCTGCGGGAGCTTGCACTTATACAGGATCAACAGTTCCATATAGGCAAAGAAACAATATCCATCTGCAATCTAATACAACAAATGCTAGATAGAACTTTTTCTCTCTTTTTTTTTTTGTCCTTGCTTACTTTTGAGGAACAGAAACACTTAAAAAATAAATGAATGCTCAAACAAATGAATAAAGGCACTGATAAGAAAATCACCTCATTATCTCACATGTCAAAGGTAACAAATGTAGATGACCGTAAGATGTTCAAGAATTGGTAAGTAAATAGGTCATAGTCGCACACCAAATACAAACTTGTGTCACAACAGTAATAACTGGTAACAGAAGCAGTGAGGCCTGCTGGCTCGCTGCCCGTATTGGATCCTCCCAGACCCCCTCTAAAGCCTCCTAGGGGGGCCTTTAATAGAACAACAGCTGTGCCAATGCTATTTCTCATTTAACTCACTTAGAGGCTGCCTTCTTATCACAGGCTCAAAACAAAAACACCAGGTCGCCCTTCCAGCGCTTCCCTCTTTCTCTACAGCTCCCTAACATGATTGTAAACTTTTAAAATTTAATTGAGGTTCTGGAGAATTGCTTTGTGAATTTGATCGAAGCCTCCGCTAGAAAGCTTTCCTCGGCGCAAAGCTCCCGCAGCCACCGCCTGTTTCACCATACACAGGCAGTGAAGGAACACAGAAAACACCACATACATAACCATACACACACCCAAGAGGGCACTCTAATATAATTAGGTACAAACCAATTATTCAAGCAATCAGTCTCAGTTTGATGATGTGTCAACACTTCTTGTCAGTCCTATTTCCCAAACTGTTCTTGAGCTGCATCACTAATTTTGTATTCATACTCAGCATCCATAAAAGCTTGCACTCTCTCCTCAATTTTAATCATTGTAGTCTCGGCAATCAAGAGCGAAGAAACTGTTGACAAGAGGTCAGAAGTCGAGCTATGAAATATTACAAAAGTGTGAATTTTAATGAGCCACTCTGCTAGTTATCCTCCCACAGTAAATGCCCAAAATGGACTACTTAAATGCATATTGCTGCCTTATCACGACGGGTGTGGAGGCAGAGCAATTTAAAAGCATGGGAGAAATTTTTGAGATGGAAATGTGAGCGAGAAGGAAATAAACTACAGGTGATATACAGTAATGTACCTGTCAAACAGCAAAACAATTTTGAGAATGTAATTTGCAAAAAGGGTAGGAAAAGTCAAATAAAAGAGAAAGTACATATTTAGCACACATAGTAGGCCAACTAATTATTCTTCAACTCGCCATCTCTCTCTGTCTTTCCGTGTGTGTGTGTGTGTGTGTGTGTGTGTGCTTTCTGTCTCTGTCTTTTGTCGATATTAACTATGATATTATTATGATATAAAAGACTTCACATTCATCTTTTTTTTAAAGTCCTTTAAAAAATTTACAGAGTCATAGCAAACAAAAAAAAAAAAAAACACGTGGGTTTCAAACTTTTTCTGATACTTTATTCATTTATGATATTGCTCTTTACTGGAAGGTCAGAGGCCAGCAGATATGAATTCAGTGTGTTGCCCAAGGACCAAAATTGTCTTGAACAAAGATAAAGACAGAATTGACTCAATAAACACACTGAAAAAAAGAATAAGTGCAAGCCTGAACTTCTGTGTAGTAATACCCCCGTTTGTTTACTTCCTTTTTCGATTATCTATTTTATTTTTAAATTGATAAATTTTTAAATGTATGTTTTTATTTATGTATGACTTTCACTTTGCATTTCTACTTCATTATGCAAATGAGGGGGGGTTTCATAAGGTCGATGGTTGATCTGTATCGCCACTGACTCTGACTCCCAACTGGCTGCCTCCAGTTAGGAGATCCGTAGAGATCTGAGGCAGGAAAAAAACTTATTGAGACATGTTTTCCTCTTGCAGACTTTTTTTTTTTTTTAACCTCACCTAAAATAAAATATAAATAAAGGCTGATGCCATCAAGCTTTCCATATGGCCATCCTAATTGCAGGATCACCACCTCCCACTTCATATGTGTTGCTGTGACCTCCTTTCTGTCAACAACCAAATATAGCTTTCAGACTATTTGGAGTCTTACAAGTTAATCCCACTAATGATGATGTTTCCAAAATATTTCTCTAGTCTTTGTCATCTTTTGCTGAGCTGCTATGTATCTAGCAAGTGATTAGCCCTGAAATGGGACACCTTGGGAACTTTCGTTCAAAGAATCCTCGTTCTCGCAACATTATCATAATTTGTCAGCCCTATCAAACTAAATTCAGAGAAACCTTATATAGAAATAAGATCAGTTGAATATAAGGAAGAGTGACAAACAGTAGCTAAAGTTGGCCTCCTAGAGTTAGCTTACTAACTTTTTTTCAAATAAAACACAGAACATTTTGACAAGCTCCACAGGAGGTAAGGCTTTTGGCTCCAGTCTGGTATGAGATGTCTTAGCCTTTTGACAACACAGCCACCTTTTTAATTCACCTGTCAGGTCAGGCTGCATGTAGTCGCTGCAGCTCCATTTATTTGTGTCTCGTCAAGAAACATCAGCACCACCATTCTGTTTAAACTGACAAGAGGAGATGACATGTTTGTGCACGTCACAGCGAATCGTTCTGAGCAGCCGGAAGACATCAAAGTGTGTTTTGGAATCTTTGTCATTACGGGTTCATTAGGAAGACGAACTAAATATGCTCTATAAAGAACTTCTCACAGCCCTTGAAGTAGCTTAACCCATTTCTTTTCTTCTTCGGCCATATTTCTTACTAGAATCTTAACTCGGGGCTAATAACACCAGTTAGGGATCATCAAGAGGAGTGAAGAAATGATCAGTGACTAGTGGACTGCAGAACATGAAAGCTTTTATGAGACCAATTAAAGCGTAAAATTAACAGAAAATGTTCCATCTACATTTTGCACTTTCCTATTTTAATTCTGAAAAGAGAAGGCAACAAATCAGGAGTCTATTAATGCATCTGTCCAAGTAAGTGATCCAAAGTATGGCCACTGGACTTGCTGTGATCATCAAATTACTGACACAGACACCTTATTGGCATGCTGCACCAGCAGTACAGGTGAAATGACAGTAGCTCCCCAGCCTCTCTGCACCACAGTGCAGTGCAGGGCCCTTATTTCATTTTGAGCAACACTACCCCGCCCT
>JAVDPK010002559.1:1120858-1160004 GCA_034780415.1 Cichlasoma orientale | reverse complement strand
CCACACACACACACACACCTCCTTCAGACCATCTCATAACCCATGCCCCTTTTGCCATTTCTCATTCCATTAAACCCTGAATTATTCAAAGCAGATGAAATTGATTTCTTGATAGTTTAATCGCAAATCAAAACCGAACCTTGAGCCCAGTTCGTTCCCTTAGGACAATTTTTGACAATCAAATATTCATGGAGAAATGAAATGTTAGCAGATCATTTCTGCTTCTGGCTGATTAGGCAGACACAATGAAATTCAGATGGAGAAAAGAAGGAGGCATGGAATTAACTTACGCCAATATGCCACGGAAAAATTGAAAGTGAGATAAGATTTTCAGACTCGATTCTATGATCGAGCAAAAGCTGTTATGTATGAGACTTGCCATTTTCTTTTATATCAAGCCAATTTGCAAAATAGAGTAACTTAAAGATTAGATGTGTGTACCAAACCTGTATGTAATATTATTTATAATGAGTCTTTCACTTCAATGAACTGTGATGAATCACAGTGTTAGGTGCCATTATGTCTCAGTATTTATAATTATGTAATAAGTGATGAACACTAAAAATATTGAGCAAGTTGTCACTTGACTACTTTCTGGGTCTCTTATCTGCACCAGCCTCGTGATAACCCCAATCTACTGTGAGTGCGTGATTAAATAACATATTAATGAGGAGAATTTGTTGGTAATTGGTGTGGTATCAACACCAAGTTATTAAAAAAAAAAAAAAGCTGAAAATAATTAGAAAATGCTTTGTCTCGGGTATTTTAATATGTTACTTTAGGTTTCAAGGGTTTCCAGGTACAGTACCAGTTTAAGGTTTGGACACACGTGAGTGTGGTACTGTAGTTGAGGATGATACTGAATTCATTTAAAAGCATGAAGTGCAGTTTTAATTTTCATGTTACAATGGTCTACAACTTTGTATGAGTTCTAGAGCATGCTAGCAGTGGAACAGGATTTCTGGCTTTTATTCTCTTTAGCAAGGCTAGCTGCCCCCCCCCCCTTTCCTGTGGGAAGAATAGCCAGAATAGCTGGGTTGCATTATCCTGAGATCCTACAATAGCTCTTGTAAGGGATGCATTTTTAATTCCTCCTGGCTTTGTGGCAAGTCTAATCTTTGAATAGAAAGTCACAGTTTCGGTCAGCTACTAATCGGAAGGTTGGTGGTTCAATCCTTGGCTGCTCCAGTCTGCATGCCAAAGTATCCTTGGGCAAGATACTGAACCCCAAGATGCTCTCCGATGCGCGACTGGAGTATGAATGTGCGTGAATATTAGATAGAAAGCACTCAGAAAGAAGTGCATGTATGAATGTTTGTGAATGGGTGAATGAGGCATGTTACATAAATCGCTTTGAGTGCTCAGAGTAGAAAAGCGCTATATAAAAACCTGTCCATTTGCCATTATTTAAAGAATGTCTTCATATGGGGACGATGGGTTTATTTTAAAGTATAAAACAATAAAGTCACCACTGTAGAAAGTATAAAACACTGAGCAGAATAAGGTGCAGAAAAGTTAAAACGTAATTTTCCCATATAAGGTAACAGGGCTGAAGGTTGAGTTATAGAGTTAGATTCTCTATTGTTGCGGTTAATATTTTTATTTTTGTTTGTTTCTCCTTTAATGAGTGTTGGTTAAAAATATGAATGTATGAGGGTTCCATACATTTAATCAACCTTATATCCTCCAGTCACTCTATGCCCAAGATAAATAAAAAGAAATAAGCTTTGAATAAATGCATAAGCATTTCAGTTAGTTTTTAAAATTTTATTATTTCTATTCTCTTGTTATATTAGTCACATTTATCCTGCTAGGTGTAACCATATGAAAATAGTACAAATTTACTGTACCTGAAATTGCTTAACCCATAAGGGTACCATTAAGATGTTAAATAAGTTTTAAAGTGCAAACAATGACTGTTTTGAGTATAGTAAGTTAACATTTTTGTATAATGTCTTTTTCTTCTTTAAAAATGCCAAGGGGGACATTTCACACTTATTTTCATATTATACTTATAAAATCTTACATTAGGATTCAAGTTATTCCTAGGCTTCAGGGGTTAAAACAGAAACAGTAGCTGAGCATCGCTACTTATTTTTATCTTTGATTTATTGAAGTATCTTTGTAGTTTCCTAGTTCAAATTTCACTTTCTTATCAGTGTGTACGAGTGCTGTCCAAAGCCTAACACAGAGGTAGTTTCAAAATGACTCATCCTTTGATGGCGGTAAGCGCAGATATTCACAGTTAATTTGTTTGGATTGAGTGGATATAAGGGCGGGAACAGTAAAGGTTTCTTTGAAAATAACAGTGTTATCTTACAGAAAACACTGTACCTTCAGGTCACGAACACTGTCTGCAGTTCCTCATATAACAACATCTTTAGAAAATTCATTTCACTGAGGAGTTCACTTTGCAAAGAAGTTATTTCTCACTTTTGTACCAAAGTTTATAATTTCACATAAATAAATAGAGATCATAAATGCTGTTCTTTCTTTCCAATGTTAAAGCCGGTATTAAGGTTTCATATTATAAGAAAATAACGAGTGGTAATGGGCTTAATACTTAGTTAATGGATTTTAATTCAGCTGCAAATATGAGAATTCATCCGACTGGAAATAATTTCTTTAAATCTTTCAAATATAATATACTACTGCTGGAACTGTACCGTATTATAAAACTTTATTAGCATCTTCACCACTTTGTTCAATTTTTTTTTCAAGAGCAGGCAAGACTGCAATTACATTTCTCTGTATGCATTTGAATTATGACTCGTACCTGGACATTACCATTGAAAAGGATCCTAGATACAGTATGCCAGGAATTCACCCCTCAGGTGTGATCTTTGGATGATTAGAATCACTTTGTGAACCTTGGGACTGCAAAATAAGCCTGTGTATTTCTTTTTTTTTTTTTCAGATATAAAGAGAAAAGGGGTGACGGGGTGGTGAATGGTGGTACAAAGAATAAAAGCACAAGATCAAACAGCATCACAGGGAATGAGGAAGTAAGGAAGAATTTTTAATACAGTTCGGCCTGCCTGTCTGAATGCGTGGCTAATTCACTCGCCATCTCTTTCAGCTGAAAGCAGCTCGGATCCGACTGTATCTTATCAAGGCAAAGGGTGAGTTACTCACACTGACATGAAGAACAGTAATATCAGATATATTAGCTCAACAGATTGCATTACTGCTCGGAACATACTTGTGCCCAGCTGCTTCCATCTCTCTGCAGCATCCTTCCTGGGGTTATGTTATATTTACAGTCTTAAAATGATGGAAAGATATAGTCTAGAAAAATAAATATTTTGGGGATTTTTCTCTTTAAGGTCATTTTGTGAGAAGCTGCAGATTATAGACGCACAGTGTAGGTAATACTGGATTGAGAACTTGCAGATTGGCATTAACATTTATTTGAGCTCAGATTAGTCAAATCCAGATTATTTTTATGTATATGTCATGTGATGCCAAAGTTCTTTGTGCATGCAGATATATGCAAAAAAAAATAGGGTAAAAGCATTGCAGCTGACCTCCTTACAGTTAACACAGTTGGGACTCGTGATGTAAGACCTTTTAATAATGCAGAAATCAACTTGATCACTACCCTACTCAGCCTCCAATGCCTATGGGATCATGACACGCATTATAGGAAATAAGCTATCCCAAGCTGTCCCCTGCAAGGTCAATGTAGTGTATCATGCAATTGCAAAATGGGTCGAAATGAGCAATCGCACTTGAGACATTGTGTTCGTCCCGGTGCTCCACTAAACAAGAATCCATTATTTACCTGCAATCACTTGTACCACATGGGAACTTTCTTTCTTACTTACAATAAATAGTGTATGTGCATTCTCATTGCTGCTCTTATACACTATATAGTGACATTTACAGCAGTGGAGTACAAATATAAATGCACTTTAGACGCCGTACTGTGCTTTTGCACCAGCGGCAATGTCTCATACTACCTCATGAGACATTCTCTGTTGTGCATAATTTTCTATAATTCCACATTGTATTAATGTTTTCTCTTTTCAGATTTAAATTAATATTTTCTAATATACCACAGTCAGGTGAAGGACATCCATAGAGCATTAACAAAAAACAAAAAGACAGAACAAAAGAAGACAAAATTTTTCTTTTGGTTCTCTTTGAATGTAACAGTGTTTGTGCCTTGTGTGTGTCAGATGGCAGCCCAAAGGGCAGTGCATGTTTGGCAGAGGAGCTATTCCAGTTGTTAAAGTTCTCAACAACATACATCATTTGCTGATATTCTCTCCAAGGTTACAGAAGTGCTTGCGTTTGTGGAAAACATTTCATGAGGTTTTATCAGGCTGATTGAGCCAAAGCCACTGACATACCTGTGGGCTACAGGTCAGCGTGGCTCTGGTAGTCATAATAAAGAGGCCACAGTTTTTATTGTGCTTAAGTTTTGTGTAGGCACTTAATGATGCAGAATAAAAAGGATTTTTTTGTAATTATTATGATTGATACTCCACTGCCATCAAGTGGAGAGGCAAGAGTCTGCAACTGAATGTCATTCAAGCTGCAGCAGATAATCAGCAGATAAAACATGCATGGAGAAATTAAAACGAATGTTTGTTTTTTTTTTTACTGTTTGCTATTAGAATATAAGAGCTCAAAAATGCAGTGACAGGCTTACCTATATAATTCACATATCTGCCATCATGATTCAGCTAAATATAACAGGTGAAAGCCATGAAGGTTAGCAATTTTCAACTGGATTCACCTGAGTGGTCCGTGCCCTCCGCAGCTGGTAGAGTGCACTCAGTAGAAAATGTTCTGCTTCTCACAGATGTTGGGCAAAATGGTCCTGCAATGTGTTAAGGCACATCTGGCTTTGGAATACAGTGCATCTTACTTCTGCAAATGCACTGAGATTTCTCAAAACATGCTGTTCAGTCTCCATTAGGCCGGAAGGAACAATGTCCGAGTGACCCTGAATGTATGGAGAGGCTGTTCCTAGAAGTGCTACTTGAATAACTTTCCTTAATAAGGTATGTTTTTTTCATACTTTTATCAAGAAAGGCAGATTTACCTTGGCAGACCTCAAACCTTGCAACTGAACAAGGTTATTCAGGTACAATAGGTCACATACAACAGTCAAAAATGACACCAGAATGCCATGTATTGTGGCAAATCTCTTGTGATGTGCCTAAGGTTTTGAATGTGGCATCAATAAATTCTTACACGAAAAGGTTTATTTTCTTTCTTCTTGAAAATGACGAATTGGCATTTCAATTACATACAAAAACAAGCCAGACCCTGGGAAGGACGGAGAAGGAGATAAGGAAAGTCCAGTAGGACCCTTGTCTCAAAATCTTCTCAAGCCCCTGTAGAAGGTCCTTAACCCGTCAGCACGATCAGTATCTGCTCCTTTCTGCAAGGAGGAAGAGAATGAGCACTGCCAGAGACCGACAAAATGACCTCCAGCAGGCCACTGATGTGAATGTTTCTGACCAAACAATCAGAAACAGACTTCATGAGGGTGGCCCGAGGCCTCCATGGCCCCCATGCGGGCCCTGTGCTCACTGCCCGACACCGTGGAGCCCAGCTGGCATTTGCCACAGAATCCTAGAATTGGCAGCTTCACCACTGGCGCCCTGTGCTTTTCACAGATGAGAGCAGGTTTACTCTGAACACATGACAAACGTGAAAGGGTCTGAAACCATGGAGAACAGCTGGCAAGTACACATTTTGTCCTCAAAGTTGGTGTGTTTGAAGCAGGAAAAACGGGCAAGCATTTGGATTTGAGCAAGTTTGACAAGGGCCAAATTGTGATGGCTAGACAACTGGGTCAGAACATCTCCAAAACCTTAGCTCTTATGGGGTGTTCCTGGTCTGTAGTGGTCAGTATCTATCAAAAGTGGTTTAAGGAAGGAGCAGTGGTGAACCAGTGACAGGGTCATGGCTCATTGATGCACATGGGGAGCAAAAGCTGGCCCATGTGGCCCGATCCAACAGACGAGCTACTGTAGCTCAAATTGCCCAAAAAGTTAATGCTGGTTGTTGCGTATGTGGCAACAATACTGCAGAGCAGTCAGGGCGCCCATGCTGGCCCCTGTCACCTGCCGAAAGCGTTGACAATGGGCACATTGTGGGCATGGGCATCAGAACTGAACCACGGAGCAATGGAAGAAGGTGACCTGGTCTTTTACACCACAAGGATGGCTGAGTGCGTGTGCATCGCTTACCTGGGGAACACCTGGCACCAGGGTGCACAATAGGAAGAAGGCAAGCCTGTGGAGGTGTGTGATGCTTTGGGGAATGTACTGCTGGGGAACCTTGGGTCCTGCCATCCATCTGGATATTATTTTGACACCTACCTAAGCATTGTTGCAAACCATGCACACCCTTTCATGGAAAAAATATTCCCCGATGGCCTCTTTCAGCAGGATAATACGCCCTGCCACAAAGCAAAAATGGTTCAGGTATTGTTTGAGGAGCACAACAACAGGTTTGATGCATTGACTTGGCCTCCAAATTCCCCAGATCTCAATCCAATCGAGCATCTCGGGATGTGCTGGACCAACAAGTCTGATCCATGGAGGCCCCACTTCACAACCTGGAAGACTGGAAGACAGTTGCTAACATCTTGCATCTTGCAGATACCACAGCACACCTTATGCACTGTGTAGCCACATGGCATGTGCAATATAAGTAGATGATGCAAATACCTATTTTTTATATTCCATCAAAGGTTCCACTCTTTTGAAAGTCATTAACATATAAACGTTTATTTCTTGGGTACATTACTTTTAATGATTTTCTCTGTGGATATTTCATATGTTGACATTACAATCATTCCGGTATAGTTAACTCTGCTTTCTGTCCTCGTGGGGTTAGTGTCAGACTTTTATCAGTCTGCCTTTAATCTTTTTAAATTCATTTCACTTGGAGGCATTATGGCATTTTATGGAGGCTATACCAGTCAGACAATCCAAACATCCTCTTCCCTTTGTGCCTCATTGCCTTTATTTTTATGTGCACATTACATTCCAGTTGTTATGGTGCTTCCATGTTGATAATATTTCGATCTGTGCCAACTATGTTCCATTTAGCGATACTGCCTTATGACTGCTACATCACTTTTAGTCTCATTCAGAACCAATTTTTCCACAATATTTCAACACTGGATTCTTGGATCTGTTCGGTGCAAACAATGAGGTCCGGAGAGCTATAAGATGATGATGTAAAAAGAGAAGATTATTTTTCTTAATTACACTTCAGCAATTTGATTAACATTTTCTGTAGATAAACTGAATGATCCATATGTACAGTGTCATTCACCTGGGGATATACAGATGAATAACACTTTCTTCACTATTAGTCTTGTCCGTTCATGCTCCATGACAATGATCAAAGAGACTGATAGGAAACGACTGTACTGTATGTGATTGTGGAAGCTGAACAATGTAACTTCACAGTTCTGCTTTTAGTTCCTGTTTCAATAATGCCCGAGTTAGTCTCAAGTGTCCCAGCTGCTGCCTTGACCCGTGCTGAGGACGACTGGCAAAGGCTACAGGGTATACCCACAGCTGCGCTCAATTCCATTCGGTTCCTTTTAGAACTGAATTGCAGATGGCAAGAGTAAACATAGCAGAAAGCAGATCCTTTGGTACACCATAAACAAGTCAGATATAACAAAAAGATGTAAAGTTTTCTATCTTAAATAATAATCCATTAAGCTGGTGTAGTAAGACAGCAGTGCAAAAATCACTTATGGCATTTTTTTTGGATTGTTGCATCAGTGCAACATTATGCAGTTGCACCACTTTTCTGATCACAATAATGCCAAAGCCTTGATTCTAAATTCTGGTCCTTGGGGCTGCTTGTTTTAGGTTTTTAGCTGCGTCCCTGCTCCAACAATCTTGGTTCAAATTATTATCTAGTTATCAGGCAGCTGCAGTATTTGATACCCAGCGGATCATTTGAATCATGATCAAGGAATGGGGAAATGGCGAGAACCTCTGTGTTAACATTTTGAAGCAGTGAGTGGCAGGACATATAGTAAAGCAAACCATGCACTAACATGAGGAAATGTTAGGGTCAGTCAGGGTCATTCCCTCGGTGAGCACAGTGAACTTGATGAGAATGAGAGCGAGTAAGAGTGGACACCAGATCAAGGTTTCAGGAACAGTTAGGACATCATGGGTCAGCTGAGGATCAGACATACGTGATATGTGTTGGTAAGCAATAGTGTGTGTGTGCGTGTGTGTGCGTGTGTGTGTGTGTGTCAGAAACTTGGAGAGGACTTTATCAAGAGAGATCTAAGGTACCAGGATGCCAAAAAAATCTCAGAAATCTGATATCCACCTCTGTTTAATGAAGTTCCACACAGAATAGTCAATGACACATTCTGACAGACACACAAACATATATGCCTACAATCACACATAAAGACTAACAAGTGCCTGCAGGAACGCACATGCACACAAACACACACAGTCATTTGATTGTTGGATCAAACGCTTATATGAAAATTACCTTGATGTTTGTTCAAATAAAAAAAAGAAAATCTGGAAATTGCTTGTTTTCTCTAAATCTGCTACATGACAACTATATGTAGAAAACTGTGACATTTTGGTACCCTTATACCACAGTGTTACCCTGAAGAAGGAAACCAATTTCTTGAGGTGGTTGTGGGGCAGATTTGCTGATTGATATATCAACGGGGATTCCCAAGCTCTTAAAAAATAGGATGTAGTATTTTTTTCTCAAAAAAAAAAAAAGAATTCATTCCATGGAGGGCAAATATTGATTTTAAGGACTTCACTTTGGTGAAACAATCTGAAAATAGCAAGTATTGTCCTGATATTCATATCCTTGTGCAATGTGTTAAATCCCCATTTCTGTGAGGGTTTACTGATCATCAATATGTGTTATATTTCAAGAAGCAGAATCTACAAAATTACTGTAAAAAGGTCTCATCATACTTTGAACTAGTCTTATATATGAAGTGTTTTTATTTTTCATAAAAGCAGGAACCCAGCAACTGTATAACTTTCTAGTTCATAACTGGAAACGAGGCCTGAAAAATGAACACTATACAGATAAATTAAATAAATTAAGCTTTTTTGCAGATGACATTATGCTTACTTTATCAGTTTTGAAAGATCTGATTACAGTTATAACTAATGATTAAAATCCCACATGCACTCTATATTTCTCTATATTTGAATTGTAATCACATCTCACTGAATATATCTACTAGTTTTTTATTCAGTCTCTTTAATTTAATATCAAATTTGTAATTAAACATTCCTCTTCACCACAATATCTGACGATGACGCTCAATTGAGCCATGTTACATAAACGCTAAAGTTAGCCCGCTTCTCACAGTGAACAGGAGTCCTCCCTTTCCTTCCCACAGAAAGGCGCTCCTCCCTTTCTCCCCGCTGGATGTACAGGAAGTTAGCACAAATGATGATAGAGGTCCTGCAGGGTGCTATCTTCAGTCAGCCAAGGGTGGTAATGGGGTTACAGTGTGCAATTTGCTACTCTACCCCTGCAAGCTTACATCAACCCCTCTCATCGTTCCTCTTAAAAGCGGATTCCTAATCATTCTGCCAGCAGAAATATAGTTTTGGCTTTGAAGATGTTATTTTTCCCAAAGAAATAAAGTTTTGGCTTTGAAGATGCTATTATTACTGCTGCATTTATTTATTTATTTCCCCAGAATGGACTTGAGCCTTAAAAGTGTCTGAGGCATTTCCGAATTAAAATTAAAACTTCAAAAGTGTTTTAAGCAGAATATCTGACAAGCTGATTTATTTAGGTACTGTATATATTTTAAATGCAAGCCTAATAAATATGAATGATTATTTGGACTACTAAAATATAGTATAATTAGGGAAATCACTTAAACATGCATATTTCAATAACTTCAGACCTAAAAAATAGCAAATAAATATTCTATGTATGAATAAAAACCATAACAAAAAGTAATTCATGCCGTATTTATTATTAATAAAAGTCAGATAAATTAATCTGACTTTTCCCTTTTTGTCTTATCTTAGAATTGAAGGCCTGTCCATCAATGTCCTGCTGCTTATCCAATTCAGAGGCGCCAGAGGGCTGGAGCCAATGCCAGCTGGCGAAAGGCCAGACACTCCCTGGACAGGTCACTAGTCCATTACAGGGATCCTCAATTAAAACAAACCAAAAAATGTGAAATGTGAAAAAAGGTAATCTTGAGCTGAACAAAACATCTATATTTGCAGGTGAAAGCAACAACGATTTTGTGGGGCTTTTCAGTCGATAGCTAAATGTATGTTTAGTGAAGAAAAAGTGCTCATAAAACTGAACAACACATATAAATGTATCAAGTCATTAAAATGACTAAGAATTCTTAATTAGTTAAACACATAGCAAATCTCTCATTAAGCACTCTTTACAGGTGAATGAAGTGAGATGCAAGTCAAGAGTTCACTGCAATGGAACCACTCACAATTATGCAATAGCAGCTATCTTCTTGCTTCATTTGTTGCTTGTTTTCCACTTGTCCTGTCTGTATTAAATTGTGCGTGATGAACTAATGCCCAAGGACAAAAGAAAAGCCCAACAGTGCCTTTCAAGCCTTGACATGAATTTGAAAGGTTGCTTATGCAGCAGCTTAATTATACAGCTTAGTTGTCAAAACATCCACATCGGTATGGGTGTTCCCAAGACAGCTTTGCAAACCAAACTAACCTGCAAGATTAAAACAACAATGATGAGAAACAATTCACAGACGAGGAGAGGAGTGATGGATGGATTGTTTGTTATGTGTTGGTGTTGAACAAGTGTGTAAGAAATAATTTTGTAAAGATTTTGTCCACCATAGTAGCATGTGGAACCACTTTTAGTAGCAATAACTTGGAGTAATTGTTTTCCGTATGACTTCATCAGTATCTCACATTGTTGTGGTGGGATTTTGGCCCATTTTTTACATATGGTGTGTGCTTCAGTTCATTGAGGTTCATTGGTGTGACCATGCAGTGAATTTTCTGGGACATCCACTCCTTGTGGCATTGTGTTAACATACACTTGAATGCTCCAGAGCAGCAAACTGCCAAAGTTTCTGGTTTTATAAGTTACACTTGCAAATGAACAATAATTAAATACATTTGATAAGCAGAACCTGTCTGAACTTACCCTCTTAATTACTATGGAAGCAATAAGGGTGTATTCAGTTTTTCACAGGACTACCTAAAGTCTTCTGATAACCTTTTTTATCACTTGATTGTACATCCATCCAGCCATCCAGCCTTTTTCTACTGTTTGTCTGGGTTCGGGTCGCGAGGGCACCAGTCTAAAAAGAGAAGTCCAGACTTCCCTCACCCCAGCCACCTCTCCTAGCTCATCCAGGGAGACGCCGAGTCATTCCCAAGCCAGCCGAGCAATATAATCTCTTCAGCAAGTCCTGGGTCTGATGTGGGTCTTCCTCCCGATGGGACATGCCCAAAACACCTAACAGAGGAGGCATCCAGAAGGCATCCTAGTCAGATGCCCAAACCACCACAACTGACTCCAGTGTGGAGGAGCAGTGACCGATCTCCTCACCCTATCTCTAAGGAGAGCCCATGCCCTTCGAAGGAAACTCATTTCTACCGCTTGAATCTGTGACTTCATTCTCTCGGTCACTACCCAAAACTCGTGACCATAGGTGAGGGTAGGAACATAGATTGACAGATAAAGTGACAGGTTTACTTTTATGCTCAGCCCTCTCTTCACCACAACAGTGTCTGTCAATCTCACATTCTACTTTTCCCTCCTTTATGTGTGTATGTGTGTGTAACTGTTACGCCAAGACGAAAACCAAGAGTCCAGTATACCCTGCCTGGGACAGAGTTACTGGGGGCCTACACTGGTGCCACGCTTGGGGTGGAGGCTTGAGGGTGAGCATCTGGTGGCCGGGCCTTAGCCCATGGGGCCCCAGTACAGGCCCATGTAGCCCAGAAGCTACATGGGCTTATCCTCCTGTGTACACCACCACCCATAGAAGGGGTTGTAGGGGTTCAGTGCTTTGTGGATCACCCTACTAAAGTGTGTTCTGCTAAGTTCTAAAGAGCTCATTGTGTATGCCTATGAGTCTGGACAGGGATTTAAAAAGAATTTCAAATTACTTGAAATAAAATATTCCACTATGGGGAAAATAATCTACAAGAACCAAAAGCCTTTTGATCAAAACATCAGCAAAGCAACACTTTGACAATAAAAATATAAGGGAAGGTGTTTAAAAAAAATCCTAATATGAAATAAAGAGTTTTGGGGCCATGTTACTGGACATGTTTGTGAATCTTTGCCATGGAGCAAGAACAAATTCAAATCAATAGCTTAGCATGATGGTAAAAATGTCCTGATTTGGGGGGTGCTTCACTGCCTCAGGGACAGGGAAGATTGCCATCACTGATTCATTCAACCATAAGTTGTGCATGATATAAAAGAGTGTTTACTATCAACACAATAATATTCCTAAACACAACAGTAAATGCCCCAGGATTGGCTTAAAAAGAAGAAACTGAGAGTTAAATAACTAACCTCAAACAGCCCTGTGTTTGTGTCGGAACAAAGCTCAGCTTAGCTCACATTTACCCATAACGCCCCTAATTATGTTGTAATTACTGACAGGAAAGACGTTCATGTGAGAAAAAGAGTGCTGGGGTGAAATTACAAAGGTGATCACTAGCATCCTAAATAATAAATAAATAAGTGCTAAAATAAAACCCAAATTTCTCTAGAAATCCATGTGAGACCCTACCATAATGCAAGAAGAACTCTAAACAGGCAAACAAGCCTATAATACACACACACAGACAGACAAACAGACATTATAAAAACTGGGATTAATGAGGCACTGTATGACTCTTTGTGAGTTCATTTGTGAGCTCACTGAACATCTGCATGCAGCGCACACAAATCAGTTGGTATGTATCATAACTTCTAGCAGTACTTTCATAGTGGTCAGGTGTGTGTGTGTGCATGTGTGTATGTGGGCGTGGGGATGGGGGGTATATTGTGCTTTACTGAATTAATTTGCATTTCATAATGTCGTAAGATATCCATGTGTGGCGAGTGAACCTCAGGGAGACAGAAGAGCTAATAAATGAGAGTCTGCAGTTGCGCTGATGAACTACTGTAATGCAAAATAAATGGCCACAATTATAAATACAAGTGAAAACAACAACATTAATAAAAAATGACATGATTAATATTCCCATTATGACAACACGTTCAGAATGATGAATATAGAGTGACCCATATGCTTGAAATAGTGAGAATTTGAAAGCGCAGTGATACTACTAGATAATTCAAATTCAAAACAGGATTGAATTTATATGAGCTGTCAAGACAAGTGGTCAGATTGTTTTGTACAAGAGAGGGAAAACAAATATATCCATTTAACAATGAAGCATCTGCATTTTTTTTATGCTGCATAAATAATACGTCTGAGGGATATTATGGGTTTGTATAATATGAGGCAACAGTGCGAATATATATTATTTAAACATATAAGGAGGTGAAGTTCACGGTGAGAATCTGAAACTGTGTAGATTGATTTTCAAACTGAATTGGTTTAGTGAATTGAATTTCAAATGTAAGCATTTCATGAATTTTCTCAAGCTCTTCTTTTCTGACCTTGGTTATTTATTACTTGCACCTAGGGGTTCATTGATTTCATTCCCTTTGTACTCAGGGGGCCGAGTACTGCTGAAAGTCGGTGGAAAGGACCAGGCTAAACTATCTGGGCTATTTGCTGGAGCAGAAAATTTTTTTTTTTCAATGGGAACATGTTTCAGTTTAAACAGGTATTGCTGAAAAAATATGAATACACTTTTTTTTCTCATTGGCATTGTACAGTATGATCTGATTTGAGTGCTCCATGTTCTGAAATGTGTGTGTGTAACTGAAGAAGAAAAATAAAGAACTTGTAGATAGTCAGAATAGACATGCATGTATGCAAGCAGTTACTGTAAGAAGCTTTTTACCTTTTTATAAACTGTAGCTGTGCCTGAAACTGTACTAAGACCTTTTTTTGAGAATAGGACACAAAAAACACACACTTCACACTGCAAGAAATCAAGAAATGGAAAGGGATACAATTTTTCTTTTTTTTTTGGGGGGGGGGGTGACATGGAGTGATGGAATGTGCGATCTGGCAAGTCAGAGCAAACCTCTCAGATGCTATCATTCATTACAGTCTATTAGTCAGATGAGGGTTCCTGGGGTCTGGGTTAGATCATGGCATCATCAGTTGTGCTATTTAGGATCATGTCCCGATTAGCATGTGTCACTCAGTGGCTCGGGGCAATGTTGAGATATTGTCTGGAAATGCCCTGTGTCATGTAGCACACAGCCTGAAGCATTCTAACTTCTGGGAATACCTCGTTCGGTTGCGTTTGCTGCAAGCTGGTGCAGAGATCACATTGACTTCGCACAAGGAAGCTGCAAGGTTTAAGCCTGTTTAACCGTTATAAACTGTTTGGGACAAATTTGACCTGTTTTGACATTTGACAGCAGCAAAAAAAAAAAAAAAAAATACCCTAGATGTCATTCTTTTTACCCTGAAATTTGATTACTTTTCCTAAAGTGACTCAAAATACAAAAGAATAAATAAATAAGTAAATAAATAAAAATATTTATACTGTTGTAAAAGTGCTACAAATTTTTGTAAATTGAGGCTGTTCCAGGTCAAATTTGACCTGTATTTACATCTGCAGAATCTCCAAATAGTATAATAGTAAAACAGCACTGGTGTTATCATATATGGTGTGCATAAGGAATAGAGGACATATAGAGGTCAGAGGGTGCCTAGGAAGAAGACTGGAAAGAAATCAGCCATTTCAGTGAGTGTGGGAAACACATGCAAATCCCCAACACATATGACTCTTTTGAAGATGAAAGTTTGTTTCATCTGATTATTTTGGATATTGTCATTTTTCAAGCCCCGAATTACCCTGAGGTGGTCGGGATTTTCACTCAGTGCAGACACCATAAAAATATGAGCGTCATGATGCTGACCCAGAATGTGTTTTTGCGGGGGAAACACAGCAGAACCATCAGCCTGAGCAGTACTTAAATGGTGCTGTTTAAAAATCCTTGAGAATATATTAGCCTATGCGTCCAGGGAAACTTCAGTTGAGATCGGGAGTACTGCCTGATCAGCTTCAATAAGATATCTTTAACTCTTCATAGCTTTTATGTTTTCATGCCTAAGGCGAAACAAGACATGATATTGTCTGATAGTAGATGCTTTTCTATGAAAATGAGTGTTGTAAAACCTAAAAAATACACTCTCCCTGTATTAATCTTCCATTTATTGATGTCAGATAGGCTATTCGTACATTCTAAATAGATCTGCAGTTTGTTGTCTGTCGTGGACACTTATTATGAGGGAATTCTGGACCCGGGTCAAAACTGACCTGAACCATACTGTGAAGGCATAGAATATGAACAGTATGTAAGGGTTAATGTCTGACTGCTGAGATATTTGCACTCTTACATCCATCGCTGTCAGGTAAAGTCTAGAAAAGTTCCAGTACAAGTATGAAAGCAGCTTTTATGCCTCCGACTGAAGGCAGATAAACTAAATGCTGTGGAATTACACATCGTTTTTTTATGACCTCACCTCACCTGTGAAAGTCTGCATGAAGGGCGCACCAGCTCTTTGTGAACATTCTTTCTTCATGACTCAATGTTCTGTCTATAGAGCATAGAGGCTGGATGTCTCTTGCCTTTCTCTTACTGCAAGTTAAAACACGCTGGATATCAAGAACATTGCCTCCTGTGACCTGCCTTCACATCAAGACAGGTTTTTTTTGTGTGTGTGTGCCAATGTACGCCACTCATCAGTATAAAATTACATTATGAAAGGAAGATTCTACTCTGAGTGCCAAGTCTTTAAAAGAAAATTGTTCTCAAATGCCAATCCCCGAACAGTATGTACTCTAGTTATTAGAACCCAAAACTTTCACTTCATACAATTTGTCTTGTTTGAACTTGAACTTAATTAACTAGTTTCTTTCCGCATCAGTCTCTGCCAATTACCCATTTAACTTACCTACTGAAATAATGACATGTTGCACAGTGGTTGCGTAGGGTGGTTACTCCCACACCTGTCTTATTCTGAACCTGTTTTTTAACCTTTTGACCATGTTACGGTCTTTACATTAGAGCAGGATAGCCTTTGTTAACAGTGCTAAGCTAATCAAACCTGCTTCCCAAGCACATTTAGCATTGAGACCAGTATAGCTGATCTCATTAGAAAGAAAGCATGTTTCAGGACAAAGTGTCAGGTTTGTCATTGACGAAGAAAGATAAATGCATTATTCATTGTGGTGTTCTAAAGGCAAATTTACATTAAAAGGTAATCAATTCACATGCAATAAATGATAATAACTTACTTCTCTATAGTTTAGTTATATAACACATGAGAAGATTAGAAAGCTGAATGCTGAACTGACAAAGAGTAGGACTTTTGAGTATCACCTCACATGCACAGGGACGATGTTGTTCTTCCAACAACTGTATCAAAAGGTCGGGTCACTTCGTTTTCATCTTCACATTACAGTTTTCTCTAGTAAGCCATCGCTTTCATAATCTCAAAGATGAGACGCTTTCCTTTGTCTGCCAGCATAATTTCAAATCTAAAGTGTAAAAAAGGAGATTACAGATTACATTTGTGTTGGTGAAGCTGTAGTCAAACTGTATTTCAGCTTCACCATTAAACACATTTAAGTCATAACAAAAGAATTCCATAAAAGGGAAACTTTGAGAACACTTTTCACTCAACAGTTTTTTTAGGGGCAGGATATAAAGAAAGCAGCTTGACTTCATTGGCTAAACTATACGCACATGCAGACACGGTGTCATAGAAAGTGCCGCCTCATTCCCAAACTCAGCACTGACGCTCCAGAGACAGCACTAACACACTGCAACTGAGGTGCTCCATTGCACTTTCTCCGGGACCGATTAGACTAAACATATGATACTTCATATCCTGTAAGTATGTTTTGCACTGAGAAATGACATCACCTTGCATTTTATTCACTTAGTTGCCACTCTTCTATAGAGTGTCTTCTGCAGCTGTGTTTATAGCCAATTTATTGACTGTTGTTTGGTTTACTAAGATGATTCATCTGTTATATTCTCTGTTTTGTGTTTATAGATTATACTGAGTTTGCTGCAGCCCTCAAGAAAAGACAAGCGACTTCCAGTGTAACATCTACAATCTGAAAAATGAGCTGTACTAGGTAGGCAACTGTTGTTATGTATTTGTCTGTTAACATGCCAATCACTCAGAGAATGTCCTATCAGTGAGATATAGGATGCAAATATTTACTATTTCTATGTAATAGTAGATCTGATTTTAAACCTATGATTTTTTTTTCTTCTTAGACTTCTTTCTGCCTTTAGTCATCCCCAACAAGTTGTGAAGCCAGTTGAAATGGCCATGTGTCTGAGCCTCAGCCAGCAGCAGCCTCTTTATGAACTGCTTTCCATGTCGCATCTGCAACCTAAAAAGCGCCTTTGCAAGCAGACTGACTATCCGGTGAGGACCGGCCATCCCTTTCCACATCCCTCCTTGTTTTCCACCTCATCTTTACCGTCACCTTCGCTGCCCTCCTCTCATTTAACATCGGAAAACTTTCGGAGCTGTTTACGCAAGCACATCAGCGGAGTAAGCAAGAAGCGTGTCGTGTTTGCAGACGCCAAAGGACTGGCACTTACTGCTGTGCGTATATTTATTCCTGAGCCCTCATCTCCCACTTCTACCCTGGTGATAAGACCCTCTCCAGCCAAACTGGAAGGCCAGCAGTCAGTCTCAGACAAATTGAATCACTACAAGCTGCGATTGGGATTCCCTCAGCCGGCTCAGGACCCTAAAGCCTTTCTTGCACGTTTGCAAGACATGAAAGTGCAGCTGGAAAGCTGCAACATTTCCGAGCGCTCCTTAAGTGGTAAAGTGTATGCTGCCCATGTCAGTGCTGAAAAGGCTGTGTGCATAAGCGTGACCTTTGACTCTTGGCGGAGCCATCATGACATTCCTTGCACGTTCTTGCGGCAGCAACGCTGCGGGGGCTCCGATGTGGATGTTTTCACCTTTGACTTAAGCTTAAACCACAACATGGATCCAAGGGAGAGGATTGAGTTTTGTGTGTCATTCAGACCGGGGCCTGGTGCTACACCACACTGGGATAACAACGGAGGACAAAATTACAGAGTGTGCATGGAAAAAGAAAGATCAAATGCCAACCAAGGGAACGCTAACCGTTGTTACCCCACATTTCCAAAGCACAGGTCGCTATCGTGGCCGCTATACGAGTCCATTGGTATGAAGAACTGTGCTGATCTAAAGTATGTTCAGAGGACTTCATCAAGCAGAGTCGGGGCAGAGTGGAACACTCTATCTCCAAAATGAAACTATCTTAATGGACTTAAGAAATATAATTTTAAGAGACAGTGGTTTTAGGGAGGGGTAAGCTCAGCTTCCCTGTTGAAATGTGAATAAATTGTCTGCCTTAATATTCTCATTAAAAACTGTTTTAAGATAACTTTCTCTTTTGTCCGTCTCCTTGATAAGGTACATTGTGCAATACTGCATACCTGCACATTGTAGCAAAAAGCAAAAATATGAGACCTGAACTTGTTTGGGAGAAAATGAGCAGACAAGGCAATGTTCCAAGAACCTTTTCTTTGATCACAGCTAACGCAGTGAATGAACTTTGATGTATATTCACACAGACATTATTGCTCTTGGCGCCGCTCTGGTTCTGATATGTGTTTCCCTCAGGTACATTATACATACCAGAAAGAACAAGTCCGACAAACTGACAGATCTTGTGGGCAAAGTTGCACACAAGTTTCACATGGGGTGTTGTGTTCAAACACTCCCTAACACCTGTTCTAAAATGTTAACACCCTGGGAATTGTTACGTCTTGTATTGCACACGACTGGTGTGGCAAATACCACGTAACCATGGCAGCATCAGGGCCGACATGTATTTTGGATAATGTACGGTCTTGTGTCTACACGCAAGGGTGGAGTCGTTATTAGAAATCGCAGCCACGGGGAGAAAGTCATTGTTATTGTTGCTCTTGTTCTATTCATTCGCGTCTTTGGGTTTGTTTCTTCATCTTTTCTTTTCTCGCAGGACAGCTCCAAGAAAAACACCACTGGGGATTGTCACAACTGAAGGGTATCAGCTGGAGTTGCGTGTGAGCCATTCACACATGAAGCAGGTTTTCACTCCCTGTAACCATAAACACCTATTTATTTATTTGACCTCACACTGATCGCCTGGTGTCAAGTGTTACCCCACCTCTTCCACCTACTGAAAGATAAGCTACATAGAATGAACGGTGTCATTTTTTTTCTTCAATACTGAGGTAAATTCTGTGCATTAATGTTCCAAATTTATTATTTAAAAACATTTTCATACTTAAAAATTAATTGTGGATATTTGAAACTGCACGCCCCAAACATGTGTGAGGAAAGCTGTAGCCAGTACATCAGCCGTAGTCACAGAGGTACAGCACAAGTGCAGTGAATAATATGTTAAAGGCTCTGTCATTCTACTTTTAGTTCAGCTTCATTTGTTAACACCGCAAGACTGCTCAGCCAAATAAAGCAGCCATCAAAAACATAGATGCACTCTCCTCTGCACTGCTATACAAAAACTCTGCAAGAGACACAGAAAAAATGGTTTTAGGCCCTCAGATATGTCCCATAGAAAATCTGAGCTAAAAGAAAAAAAAAAAAGATAATGATGCATGTTATATTTTGTATTTTTGTCACATGAAAACAACAATGATAAATGATAACTTCCTGCCAGTAGGACTGGTATGTTGGTCATTTTGCAAGCTGCTGATAAACAACCTCATTTGTCATTTAGCTTTGAGGACTCCTTGCATTGTATAACGTGCACAGTATTCACAGTCTACTCTCTGGGGCGCCTTGCGTACAGTCCTTGGGCAAGATACTAAACCCCAAAACTGAAACAGTGTGGGCATTAAGGTGTCCTGTTCATCAATTCAGACATTATTTCACATAAAAAGTCAAAGTAAGGCATAACCATCAACGCTATAGGAGCCATGACAATGGCAAATAACACATAAATACTAAAACACTCTATGCAGACATCCACGCAGGGTATTAAGTCTGAGAAAGGCTTTTCACTGGTCGATATCTAGGCTTTTTTTTTCTCTCATTTTATCTTTTAGAGAGCAGTAGGCACAGCTGGACGGTGGCCAGAAGCCAGCTACCAGCTGCTGGTGATTACAGTGCTAAAGCTCATGTTGTCTGAACAATAGCCTGAAGACTGATCCAGTGGGCTGCAGCCACAGCTGTGATCACAAAGGGTGAGCTTTGGGTAGCTAACAGAAGCGGCTTGCTGAAAGCAAGACAGTAGGCTGTATTGAGAAGATTTATTTTTTTTTCCTTACACAGTATAGACTCATAATTAGCTAAAACTCTGTCTGCAACAGGAAGAAGAAAAAGTGAATGAACTACTTGAAAGAATCTATATTTTTTTTTCTATCTTTATGTCAAACTATGTCACATCTTCCTCTACATTCCAGAATGGAAAAAGCATGTCAACACCTGGATTAATGGCCTTAATAGATATAAATACAGATCACATAACAAATGCTTGTGTGTCATTAGTTCAGGCCAGTTGGACTTGTGACTTAGATAATAGTTACATCATAATTACATTTGTTTAATCCAGGAGAAACAGGTCGTCCAAAAAGAGTTGCAACTAATAGAAAAGGAAGCATCTAAAGAAGTAACATTGTTGCTAACAACAATACAACAACAAACCAGGCTGCTTCACAGTAGCTACAGTAACAGTTCCTTTACTCACAATGGCTAGAGGTAGTGAATTATTTGTATTTGCACATGTATACATTACAGTTTATTATTATAATGTTGATCCAACGTTTATGAGTATCATATTCATTCTTAAATAAATAAAAATGCTGCCATATACAGTGCTGTAAAAAACATTTGTTCCCTTCCTGACTTGTTATTGTTTTACATGTTTGTCACACTTATATGTTTCAAATCGTCAAACAAACTTTAATATTAGACAAAGATAACCTGAGTAAACATAAAGGAATTGCCCCCCTAAACCTAGTGCATGGCAGCTTGGCAGGGTAACAGTGAGATGGAGCCAAACGATCCACTGTGGTGACCCCTAAAGGGAGCAGCTGAAGGAAGAAAAAGGCAATGAATCTTTCATATCACTGCGGAGGAATTTTGTCCAACTCTTCTTTGCAGAATTGTGTTAATTCAGTCACATTGGAGGGTTGTTGAGAATGAATGGCCTGCCATTCATGCCAAAGCATCACATTGAGTAGGCCACTCCACAACCTTCATTTTGTTTTTGTGAGCCATTCAGACATGCTGGTGTGTTCCGGATCAGTGACTCGCTCCATAACCCGAGGGTGCTTAAGCTTCAGGGCAAGAACTGATGGCTGGACATTCCTCTTTGGGATTTTCTGGTAGAGAGCTGAATTCATGGTTCCATCCATTAAAGCAAGTCATCCAGGTCCTGAAGCAGCAAAGCAGCCCCAGACCATCACACTACCACCACCATGTGTGAATGTTGATGTGCTGTTCTTTTTATGAAATGCTGTTTGTTTCATGCCAGATGTAACGTAACACAAACCTTCCACTGACCTTAACTGAAGCAAGTGAGACCTGGAGTTATTTTGGTAGGGGAGACACTACTGGGAAGATTCACCACTGGCCCATGCTTCACTGGAGTCCCAAAGCCCTGGAAACGGCTTTATAATCCTTTGCAGACTGACAGATTTCATGATTTTGTTTCTCACTTCTTCTTAAGTTTCTTATAATTGTGGCATGATACACTATGTTGCTTTTGAGATCTTTGAACCTACTGTACTTTGTCAGACAGGTTCTATTTAAGTGGTTTCTTGATTCAACAGGTCTGGCAGTAATCAGGCCTGGGTGTGACTAGTGGAATTGAACATAGCCTTCCAAAAAAGGTGGTTAATCACAGTTCATTCACGTTTAAGATTACTTTTTCGCACAGGGCCAGGTAAGTTCGGGTTGCTCTAAATAAATGAAATCAATGTGTGAAAACTGCATTTTGTATTTACTTTGGCTGGTACAAAAATTTGCGTGATGATCTGAAACATATAAGTGTGACAAATATGCAAAAAATAAATGAATAAATAAATCACGAAGGAGACAAATAATTCTCCACAGCACTGTATCAGCTTTTAAAAGATGCCATGCGAAGCAAAACAGAGCAATATCATTCAAAGTTTGTTTTTTTATATATATATAAATGTGCTCTACATTCAGTGAATTATTGAAAAACATTTTGTAAAGCAGTCCTCATTCAAATCTATTAAAAGCAAACAAACAAATGGAAAAATAAGTCCAGAAGTCTAAAACACTTTTCACCGTTTTGTAAGCAAATGCATTTTTTATTGGATTAAGTTTGTCTGTCACAAACTGGGCCTGTAACAGAAAGTATACCGACTGCAACTGACACACACCAAACCTCAGATGAGTCTCTGTCAATAACATTTTCTCAATTGCTTCTTGCTGGGCAGAAAAGGAAACCGGTAGAGCACAGTGCCCTCTATTGGGAATAATCTTTAAAGATTATCAGCAAATACCATCTCACATAGGACACCACACAGGATCACAACTACAATCCAGCCTGGGAGATTCAGAGAATAGAGGAAGCCATGCATGGTTAAGAGCTGTCTCTGCCCCATACTAAATCACATTACCCACGTTAAGCATGATATAGTGTAAGATCAGTATATTTATACACTGAAAAAACATTACAACACGTTTTAAAAGTCAGACATCTGAAAGATTAAATTCTTTATTCCATACAGGTGTTTACTGACACTGGTCGCTGGGAAGGTGCTCATGATCAGGATTCCAAGGCGATCTTGCAAAACACTCTGCAGCCTTTCTGTCACACTCACAGATGAACATCTCACATTCATTGTTGTTGCCTAAGGAAAAATAGAAAGTACGAACGTCACTCTGCAGTCCCCAGAAGGCCAACAAGCATAAAGTTAAATCTCAGTCAGCTTTTCTGGTTACTCACTGCCACAAGTGATCTTTTTATTTTGCTTATCACAGTTATAGGCATAGAACTCAGTGTAAGGATTGTCCAGGATGGGCCAGCATTCAGGGTGCTGCATAGCATCACTGTAACAGCGGTCATGCACCTGGCAGCACCTACAGGTCAAAAAGTGAGAAATGTACTGAATGTACGAGTACTGAAACAAACTGATTATGCTTTTGGTTTTTATGTAGTCTGTGTGTAAAGCAGAATGGCCAAGGCTTTACCTATCGAGATCATCCACAGGTGTGCCAGAGCCTCCCATTCCACAATAGCAGCCATAATCAGCATAATCAAGAGCAGGCCAACTATCAGGCATTACACACAGGATCATCTTCCTGAACTGGTTGAGTGCCTTGTAGTCCAAGGACTGGGCTGAAGCACAGGAACAGGACACAGCTACAGTTTATACCCTATTAATGGTGTATATAGTTTAACAGCACCTGCCAAGTTGTACTCACCAAAACAGAGACTTAGAGCCAAGAGAAACGCTGTCTGGAGGGCATTCATCTTGTAAGCCAGAAGATTAATCCCAGAGTAGCTCTCACTTAACAGCAAGCCTTTTTATAGATCAGGTATGAAATCTTGTCTGTCAGCTGTTCATACTACACAGGGTCACATAGACTCTGAGAATTAAGAACCAACATATGCCAAAGAGGCAGATTTTTCTCACACTCTGTGAACTTGTCTTCACGTTTCATTAGCTGCGTTTATGGTTGCTTTTGTTAAATAATCATAGTTTCTGTTATATAAATTTCTGAGTTAGAATTAGAATATTGGTGAAACCCTTAGTTTTGTTTACTGGACAATTACTGTGCAGGTCCAGTAATTGTTTACAATATTATTCGGCCTAAATACTATGTGCCACTCTGAGGTCCTTTTTGGTCTGTGGTTTTTTTGGGCTTTTTTTTGTATAATTATGGGAAATTTAATGCCAAAGAAATTATCTAATGAACAAACTCTGTTAAGCAGTCAAATTTGCCATTAACAAAGGAGGGCATGGCATACAGTACTGTATAAAAATCATGAGCCATCCCTTCGATTGTTAAGTCACTTACCACTGACCTACAACTCATCCAAGCATTAAAAAGGCACCTAACTCAAGGGATGATCCAGTTTTGTGTCTACACATAACACATAACACACAACTCAACAAAGAACTAATTTTAAATTGTGTTTAGACACAGCCTGTCACAAAAATGCACAATTTGTTCCCATTTCTTTAGTTGACAGGCATGAAATAGTAAGTCCCAAAGAACTATTAGCCAAAAACTTGACATATGCTAGCCTGGTGTGCAGAGTCCTTAGAAAAATGTAAGGAAAGGGGAGGACAAAAGAAGAGGCAGGTCCAAAAAATTGCAGAGTAACTCTACTGCAAATGAACAGTATCTAAAAGTCATGTCCTCAAGAAATAGAAAAAAATCTAACAAAAAACCTGACAAGACCCGAGTGATGCATCAGGCCCTTCACTTCATCCATCTACTGTTTGCTGACGCCTCATCAGAAACGGTCTCAGTGGAAGGGTGGCTGTCAAGAAGTCATTCTTATAGAAGGGTAACAAGGAGAACAGGCTGAGGTATGCCAAATTACAAAAGAAGTGGACAGTGGCAGCAGATATTATGGAGTAATCCAAATATGACATTTTGGTTGAAATGACCAATATGTACAGAGGTAGTCAGGAGATCGGTGGGGGCTGCACGACAATCACCCCAAACACACTGCCAATGCAGTCAAAGCATACATGAATACACAGAATATTTTGGTGTCTTATACTGTATGTCCATATATGTTTGCACATTTCAGTAAATGAAACGGTGGTCATCATTCATGCCAACATTTGTTAGTTGTTTGCTTTTTTTTTTAACATATTCTATGAAAAACATTACAGCCAGCCGATGTAAAATGCTTATTTATTAGACACACTTTTTAAAGTAATTCTTTAACAATCTGAAATCCAACAAAAAAACAAAACAAAGAAAAATAAAACATGACACAGATAAATGACACATTTCACAGTCACTTTTTTATGTTGTGCAGATTACTCAGTTTGGATGCAAAGTGCTTAAACTGAACAATGTGTAGAGGAGAAAGAGTTTCTACAGCATGTTCCTGAACTACTAACAGTGAAATTTATTTTCTGAAGAGGAGAAATATGGGATATTTAGGATCTATTTAGAGGTTGGATGTCAACGAATATAATAATTAGTATAAAAACCTAAAATGTGTATGGATACAAAACAGATATTTCAGAAAAAAGGCATAAAGCAATATTTATTGTGATTAACAGTTCAGGCTGCTTTTAGTATCATTTCCTATGCAGGTGTATGACTTTAGGGTGTCCTCTGAAAATGACAAAGTGCTTTCAGAAATTCTTCAGGGACCCTAAAATGACTGGGAGGCAATAATTTATAAATAATGACTCTTATGTGCACAAAGGTCAGTCAGTTACTGAAGGTTCAGCTCTAATGATCAAAATGGCTACAATCTGATTATAAATTAAACAATGTATCAGTTTTTTAACATATTCTTTAATACAAATGTGTTTCAGAATGAAAAAAAAAAGTGGTACAAAGGTTTGCAACTTGCAATGATTATAATGACTATACAACAAGGATTTGCATGTCTAGCATCCCAGCGCCATGCTAATTCTGAAATTAGAATTACCACAATCAAATGTGACCTCAGCCTCTACTGGCCTACAGGGCAGAATCAAAATAATAATTTCTCTATGGTGATCATACATACCAAAAAAATAGTAAAATGATTAATTGATGCTGGTTCAAGTCATACGGCTTTAAAAATATTTCAATGCTTCAGACTTTATGAAATCAACAGAACAGCAACATAAACAGCAGAAAAATCGTACGTAGTATAACAAAGACCTTTGGGAGCAGTACCAGTTTTTCATCCCACCTCCTGCTCTTCCCCTCATCAGTATTATGTTTGACTGTCTTATCTGCTCATTTGTCTTTGTCAAACATGCTCTTTCCTGTTTAAATCAACCAATCTGAAATATTATAAGGAGGAAACCGGAGCTGCTTCTGAAGATTTGCAGTGCTCTATGACACATCAACTAAATCAGTAGGAAGGAACTATCTGGTGTCACTCTTGATAAAATACATCAATAAAAGTCAGAAGAATATGTTACATGTGCAATGTCACATATAAATCTAGACAGATGTTTAGAAAAACAAACGTCGTTGTGCTTTAGGAGTATATGTCTTACATTAATTTATTTTCTGTTTTCACTCTTGTCTAAGTTTTGACTGGAACAGTCACAGCCACAACTGAGACCATTTTTCAGAACAAAACAAATAAAACAATGCAGAAAAAAGATATAATGGTGAATACTCAATATGAAATATTTAATGTGCCCAGTTTAATCATCACAAAATAAATAAAAATTTTCAACATAAATAGCTAAACAGTTATGAACTACTCCAGTGCCTTTTGTCTTTCTTTGACCTCAACATTCACATTCTTGATTGCACTACTGTGGTCTTCTCAACCATGAGAAAAAACAGCAGCACGTACTTATCTGAGGTCTTTCGGTCAGGTTTTCTCAGCATTAGTAATCATTACATGTCCTTGTGTTTTTATCTATTTTAATTACAAACATGTTAGTGTTCTACCCCATTATAACTGCCTCTGTAATTCTGCTAAGAAAAGATAATGTTGAAAGCTACAAAGGGCAGTCTCAGGAACAAAGAAAGGCAGATTAAGTGGGAATGGAGCGACATTTACCATACTAAACAGATGTGTGCATAATCTCAGAGCTTTTAACCCCCATAAGCTTTAGGTTAATCTATAATTCTCATGCAGGTTACTAGAATCTAGCATTTTCAATCTAAATACAGATATGGACACCCTCACTTTGGGTATCAGACAATACCAATAAATATGCACTTGCCTCAATCATTGCTTTCCTAACTTCGCAAAACCAAATGTACAAAATATATAAGGGCACAATTAAATTACACATTAGATCTGGATGAATGAAATATTCAAGTCAAACATCTTTTCTGGCATACAGTGTGTATTTGTTGAGAACAAAATGACCTAACAACAGTCAGGGGAAAACAAACTCATCAACCCTCTGAGGGCTGGAGCCAAAATCACACTAAATATTTTAGCAGTATATAGTATGTACCATATACATAAATTGGAAATGAATTGGTATGTAAGATCATTTAATAAACTAACAGATATAATATTAAGAAATAAATAAAAAAATTAAAACAGTGCATGCTGTTTACCTAATCTCCTTCATGTCAGCAAACTGTGACATAACCTACTGTTTTTCTCTTTAATTAAGTAGACAGCAACTTTTAAATAGTCTCAAAGTGCAATAAAAGCTTTGCAGCGAGAGATACTAACAAACAAAATGCAAAATGAGACGAGCTGGCGGAGACAGCACCGCCAACTGCACTTTTTCTGTCATCAGCTTACTTGACCAAATCACAACTGAACCACAAAGCACTGCAAACAAACAAACCAACCAAACTTACTGGCTTAGGAAGCATGAAATGCCTCCACTTACCCTTTACTGCTGGCTGCCTGCATGCTTTGTTAGTTCTCCCTCTATCAAAATGAAGCTTATGGGTGCTGCTGGCCAAAGACTTTATACTAAAAGCAGTAGTGCCGTAAATCTCCATTCTTTCCAACAGGGGAAAAGCCCACTGGTTGCAAAAAGATGTCAGATTTTATAGAAGCCTATTAGTAAAAACGACTACTTTTCTATTGATTTATGACCGCCATAAACACTTTCCTAATGAGTTTATGCTCTTAGTCACCTTATGTCATACTGGATTATGTTCATTTTAGAAACCAGAGTCACATTTACGTGTAAAACTGGGGATAAAGCAGGGTATCCTTTAGGAGAAGCCCAAACACCACAATGTCCTATGTAATTACTACAGTCTATGTTATATATTATATATGTCTGATGCAGTAAACACAAGTAACACAGAGCTAAAGTGAACAGACTGATCCCATTTACCCACCAAACCAATCCAGCTATTAATTAGTTGCACTGACATATGACACAAATATGGGCTGTGATGTACCAGATGGGAAAAGCAGTGTCATCACTTAAATGACCTTTTACAGCAGGCTTCCTTTAAAATTACTCTTTTCTGTCCGTTTTCCTGTAAGTGGCTGTCCAACTGAATCATTTAATGTTGTTTTATGTATTGCTTTTAGTGTATTACTGTAAAGCATTTACTAGACCCCTCAGACCAATTTTTTTTTTTTTCGTGGAAATCAAGTCAACATTTTACAAACTTAATTTGTTTCCTCGTGCTTATTCCGCGCTGCTTCTTCAAGTCAGAATGGATTTAATTGGTGAAACATGTGAGGAATATGAGAGTAGCTTCACCTAGTGTCTAAAAAAGAAAAAGGAAAAAAAAAAGTGTAGTGTACACTCAGTGTACAATTAACAACTGCTCCAAATACAGAAAAGAAGGCTTCGGTCAGATGGGCTTGTAAAGTAAGGTGGTGACATACTTCTTCTTATAGCGATGTGTCGCGCTGAGTACCATCACTCCATCCTGTGACAAAAACACAGTATGGGGGGGAAAGATTATCTTAAAAGCTCACACTTTCTAAACAGCAGAATGCATGCTTTCAGCTAAGGTGGAAACAGTGTCATCAGTGCAGTTTCACAATACTATAAACCAGTATGGTTAAACTGTATATGGTAAGACTGTAAAGTATTTTAAGACACACGTGAAAACAGAATTACTGCCTCGTGGCTGCACGCCTCCACCTACCAGTCAAGTTGCAGTTCACATCCATATCTGTTCAGATTCTCATAAAAATGCACATAAAGACTAAAAAGGAATGAAGTCTATTTATGCTCAGACATTAAAACTAACTTCTGATAGAGCACAAAGTTTTAGCCATAACAGTACAATGTAATTATGTAGCTTCGTTGCAGCAATGTCCAAATCTCTAACATATCCATTAAAATGTCTTACTCCAGTAAACCCAAGGAGGACCTTTATTGTGAAGCAGCTACAAAAAACGTAGCCTCATCAATGGAAATTAACAAGTTCTGGTCACTTAGCAGCATTAGTCAGCAAGTCAGCAAGGAGATGAGAAAAATGATACAACTAATACAGTTTCACCAGCGCCACTCAGATTGTCTCCAAATTGCAAGCTCTTCTCGCAGGTCTCAATGGTCAACATAAAGATATTAAGAAATGTCTTTCCATTTAAACATGGCAGCATTTTATTTGCTCCAAGTGCAACTATTTGACTACATTTGCTCCAAAGCGCCAAACATCCACCTCTCTTCCAAATGAATTACACAAAAAAACCCCAAATATTATCACTACAGGTGAACCAAATTGTGTGGGGGGTTAAATATAGGTGTTTGCTGTGGTTATTGTGAAATACAGGTTTAGGTTTTTTTCTTTTTCTTTTCACAGTGTTGAAAAAAGGACAATTATCTCTCCCTCTGTCCCATTTATCAGCCTTTTATCATTTCACGCATTGCACAGATTCAATCTGCTGTGCCGACTACATGCAAGCTTGCTAAAAGCAGCAGCAGCAGCTCGCACTCTGTTAAAATGCTTACAAAGCTGCTCGAGTTTTCCCTCATGATGCCGTCAAACACATCAAACACAAAAATCTCATTCAGTATCATGAAGTCACCCTGAAACCTCACCTTAATGGAAAGAGCGTAGAGGTGGTTGAGCATGACGTGGTTGGGTTCTGGGAGCAGTGCAGGGTCACACTGAAACAATCAGAAACAAAACAACTCAGATAAATTCGTTGTCTCGTTTTACTCCTGTAGATGCATTTTTATGAAATTCTGACAGGGGATACTGGGAATCAGCCTCGCATTGCAGCTACTTACAGAAATTCCAGTGTCTTTGTTAAGGATGACCTGTAGGAGGTGAGGTGGAAGTATGGGCGGAGATTTGAACTTTTCTTCCTGTTTAGGGACATAAGAGTCCTGATGATATGGCCCGGGAGGAGAGCTGGAGAGGTCTGATGAAGAAAAGGCAGATAGCATGACTACAAAACAATTACCTTTTAAAATGAATGAACTTTAAGAGATTTAGATCATTTTTTCACACTTTTATATTCGTGCTTTCCAGACATATAGTCTGGATCAGTGAATGTCAACAAAGCACAAATAAACAGGGGTTGTCAGCACTCACCTGACATGTCAGAGCATTTCTGTGAATCCACCATTAGCGCATCAAAAACCTCAAAGTCGGTCTTCTTCACCTGAATGATATTGTTGACTGTGCCTAGCTGGCTGGTTACAACAGGCTGTTAGGAAACAGGACACAACAAAACTCACAAATGAAGCTCAAAAGTCTAAACCAGAAAGACATAATATCATTTTTATACCAGCAGGCCACTGTTTGCTTTAAAAAGCATCGTGATGTGAAACAAACCACCCAAGCTACTCAAAATAATGTAGGGGCATGACCAGTACACCACTCTAATGGTGCCTCCCAACACACACACACAATTTGCTAAATTTACCATATGTGTGATTAAATCTTTGACACAAAGCTGTTTGTTATTAAAGCATGACAACAGATAAGGTCACTCACATAAATGCCTGCAGCCAGAAATGAAAACAACCTACACGAGTGGTCTTAATATAACCTACACCCTCACAAGTTATTATTCATGATGTAATGTTAATATTGCTGCAAGAGCAAATATATGCTTTTGTCTTCCCAGACCTTATAGTTATGGCAGAGCTGTAATGCCTTTAAAGACTGAAAACTGCCGTGGACTTTAGAGTTTATATTGAGCTCTGGGTGAGTGAAGGAAAAAGCTTTTTTTGACAACAGATCATATGCAACTGTGAGAGCAGGTGCTTACCTCAGCTGGGTCGTGGGTCCACTGGCCGTCCACATAAAATTTGTACTGATGCTCCCCCTCGGGTAGATCAACAATTGCCACAAAGGTGTTCTGACTTTGACAGATCACAAAACAAAACATTTGCCACACAGGTAACACGGCACTTTTTTCCAATCACATGTAGATTTGCCTTCTTGACATGTTCTACCATTCTCATGTGCAGACAGACAGACTGCAATAGAAGAACATTAACTCTCTAGTTTAAATGACAAATTGTAAACCTTTTCCAGTGGAAAAACTACAGGGAACCACAACAGATTTGAAAGAGTCAAAAATTCAAGGTCCATCTGTAACACGCATTATTTTATTGGGTTTAGAACATGCTCTCACCTTCTAATAAGAGGAATCTTGTTGGCCCAGTTGTTGAAGGATCCAGAAAGGTAGACCTCCTTTCCATCTCCTTTCCAGCGAAAGACTGTTGGTCGTTCCAGAGTCGGGGCTTTGTCATCTGTTTCTAAGTCCTGCTGCCAAGCAAGGAACTCCTCTTTTTCTAAAGGTGCCTGAAATGCACATCATAACCAAGGAAAGACTATAGTTTATTTACAACGACTGGAGTTTGAAGAAATCTACAGAGAGAGCAGCACAATTTACCTTTATGTCTTCTCCATGAAAAATATCAGCATCCTCTGGGCTATCCATTAGGATTTTTGGCCTCTCTCCCTCTTTGATACCTCGACTGTCCCTCCGCTGAGCCTTCTCCCCCTGGCCCATTGCAGCCCTCTCACTGCTTGTATTCCCCATGGCTTTATCTTCGAGTAGGCTGATACAAGGTCACTGCAAGTAGAGTTGAGTCAGCTGTGTAAAGAAAGCTGTAAACTCAGAAGAGACTGCATAACACCTTACAGGTTTATTTATAACTGCTACAGGCTTACTGCTAAAAATGTTGCTTTTTAGGCCTGCACCTCTCAAAGTGACATTTTTAGGTACTGAATTTATTTATAGTGACTTCTGCAGTACAACACACCAAATCATGTGGGCAGACTACACCTTTTGCTTTTCTCAGTGCATCACATTGAAGAGTTAAAGCTACCAACTACCAACTGTACAACAATTCCTGCACATAGAAAGTGAATAACAGTCTTAAATATTTTTAATATGAATACCTGCACTGTCAGAGTTCAACTGTCCTGTTACATTAGGTTAAATGTGAGCCTAATAAAATACTTCTTTCAGCAGGATGCCTCACCCCTCTACAGGGCTATTGTGTCTGCATGAATATACCATTCCCTCTGAGGTGCTTTATTATTTGTTTAACATTACAGCAGGCCATTCATTTTCATTCATTTAATAATGGCATAAAAACTAGAAACTTTCTTTTGAGATAAAAGTACACCGATCTCAACATACCAACTGTATTTTCTGTAATTATTTTACTTTTTCCACTTATAGAATAACACCATGGTATCTGCAATGCAGTGTAGACTTTAAAACTAAATCTGCACTGCCTGCTGAGTAAGTAAGCACAAGCTCAGGCAACATAACCTTGTCAAAAGAACAGCAGATGTAGCATTTACAGTAATGGATTACTTATTAATGTTTATACACCTCTTTCGTGGAAATGACCTCTTACTGTTACACAGTGAAATAAAACTATTTGAAATACTGCCAGTGACACTGGAATGACAATTTCCCTTACGGATTTACTGTTAAAATAAGCGATCGTTATTGCATATGTTAATTTTAACACATGTACTCACTTTAGGAAAAGTGTGGATTTGCATTTAGAAAGAATATAGAATGGGAGGGTAGCTGGATACTGTAGGGTTTCATGTGTAACATGATAATATTCTCATATCAGTTTCTAACCATAAAAATCAAACTAACCTCTTACTGAACGTCGTTACCTTACAATAACTTGACTGGTGAAGTAGCACTGCATTGCTAATGATATGGTTCGAGCACTTTGCTTTGCAGGATCGTGGTAAGATTCAAAGAAAATGAGTTCAAAGCACCACATGTAATATGGGGATATTTATGAGAAGACGACGTGAAACAGCTGTGTATGCGCAGCGTATTTTGCTGTAATCAACACTGTGTTGACATATTAGCGTCAAGGCTGTGGTTATGTTAGCTCAGCTGTGGTTGTTTTTAAAGTGCTTTATAAATAAAGATGGTATGGTATGGTATGGTATCTTAACACCTAAGCTCCATTACCAGCTCCCGTGGTCTCATACTCTAAGTATCTTCTAATAAATAAACGTCAGGCTATTTATTTTACGACAAATGTACCTATGACAGACACCGTTACTAAACATGAGGCTAGATAACAGCTAGCCTCATGTGTAGCCCAAACCTGCTACCTGCTTCGACTTAAAAGTAATACCAACTAAAAAAAAAATGCAAACACCGATAAGGAATGTAGGCATTTTTTTTTTATTAATTTCTTTGTACCTGAGAAACGTTTGCCGTCTTAGCTATGGACGTCGACCTGTCAGCTCCCTTCCATCCCACACGAAAACAAAAACATTTGGTCCTGCTAGCGGAACAAGGTCCTGTGTGCGCATGCGCATTTCATCAACCTGCAAAATATTTAACGCGCCTCGTGACCTTGTGGAAATCTATAAACATAATCCACCATTGCTGCCTTCACTTAATGTCTCGTAAATTACTCATATCCATAGTCAATCTTTTCGTTTAATGTTTGACGATTAGAATCGCTTTCGATTTATCTCTCTATAATGAGAGACGCAATGTCACGTACTCAACACTAGATGGAAGAGTGGGTCAAGTAGCCTGAGATGTGGATCAATACAATGAATATACAGTCAAGCTCTGTTCAATGAGCTAATAGAAGGGTGAGATTTTTTCACCTAATTGTAGTTTAATGTCATTCTCGTGCAGCTGTGAAGATTTGCAGATCATCTGCCTCCATCTCACATTATCCCCAGCATCCTCCTCTGTCACACCGACCCTCTGCATGTCCTCCTCCACTACATCCATGAATCTTCTCTGTGCTCTTCCTCTTGTCCTGACAGCTCCATATTCAGCATCCCTGTCCAATATATCCACCATCTATCCTCTGCACATGTTCAAACCATCTCGGCCTTGCCTCTCTAACTTTGTCTCCAAACTACAGTCTCAACCTGAGCTGTCCCTCTGATATGCAGTACTAATTTCTAATCCTGTCCATCCTGTTCACTTAAAATTAAAATATTAGCATCTTCAACTCTGCTACCTCCAGCTCGGCCTCCTGTCTTTTTTGCTAGTGCAACCATCTCCAAACCAGACATCATAGCAGGTCTAGATAAATATAGATGTAGAAACTGAAAGATTATTGCAGTAGGACTACATGTGATAGGCCTATAGTGTGTTCTTTGTTCTCAACGCCATGCCACCAATTAGGCTACTGGTGTCTTGCAGTGACAGTACTTTAGGCTAAATTTAGACTATTGGTAAAACAGGAAAACACAGCAGCTTCACCCTATCCTTGATATTTGTTATGAATTTGTTCTATAACATAATTGCCTTTAACACGTTTCACAAATGTAGTCTAGGTCCAGCAGTGAGAATGCCTAATACGGTCACCTAAATAACTGTTTGAATTCAAAGTCATGCTTCTGTGATGATTAAAATATCAACACCCTGCAGAGATAAAGCGATAGAGACGAAGCAGCAAGTCGCCAGCCCAATCTAACTATTGGACAGTGTGAAAACTCATTAAGCAGCTGCGGTGGCAAGCACCCCGAGCAGTGCTGTGGTGTCCGTGCGCCTGTTAATAAAAGAGAAAAAGCAGGGAAAGTGACGGTGCAATTAATAACATCAAAAAGTATTCAGGTTTAACTGTACTAAAGTGCATTTATATTTCATACAGTAATAGCAAACTGTCAGTATTTGTGACACGAGTGGATAGTCGTCACTGTTTTTAGCTGCACATTTTATGCTCTGTTACTTGTGCAGTACAAGTGGAGCTTTTAACAGCAATTACAGTACTTTTTGTTATCAGTATTCTCTCCCTGCCTTTTGTTCTTTTACCTCATGGGTACATTTCTGTTACAGTGTCTTCTATTAGCAGAGTCACACAAAACTGCAGCAACAGCTTTAAAAAAAAAAATCCTTTAATGTTTGTTTGTCCCCCTCATCAACATTCCCTAACTATACCAGCTCCTTTTCTCAAAGTTTGACACAGATTTAAAAGAGTTAACGATGTCCACCCCCAACGGTATGACAGCATCCTCCAGACACAGGAGGTAGGGAAGGCTCTGCAGCCTTTTGGCATATAATGAGGAGCTAAGTTGTTTTTTTATTTATTTATTTATTTATTAGTGTCCAGTAGAGTTGTTTGAACTGAGAGGAGGTGGGGTTTCAGTGGAACTTTTTAAAATAGAGGAATTTACATTTTCTCAATGTTACAGCAGACACGGCCCCAAATTATCGTCATGGTCACCCTTGACTGTATCACACAGATGTCGATCCACGCGGGGTGTTCACTTACAGAGATTAAAATTTTCCCTTCACAGCTTATGCCTTGTTATAGCCAGCTTTTGCTGGATTCTCCGCAGCTATATTTTTTGGATATGCCACAAAACAAAAAAAGCATGAGCCAACATTTTAAATGCATATTTTTGTGCAGTGGACAAATGCAACACTTTTACAGAGTTTCATCAGATGAGCTGTCCTGGAACCAGACAACTGTAATTGGCTCGTGTCAGTTGCAAGAGACTGAGTGGACTCCAAGGAAAAAGTTGGCTGCGCTGGTGGAAGTGGGATCTGAATTATTTGCTTGCATGCGGAGGATGATCTAAAAATGGGATTGGAGAGACAGAGTTGGATGGTATGGATTTTGATTTGTTGAAAAGGAGTTGGCAAGCATTCCCACTGAGGTCCTGTCTTGTTTTTCTGTGAGACTGGAGAGTCTTCTGTCTGTATTCCCACGCATGTAGATAACCATGTCTTCAAATCAAACTCTATCATGAGGCATTGTCACTGATGCTCATTATCACCAGAAAAATGAAAGCTAATAACAGCCAAACTGGAACTAACAGCCTATTTAGAAATCCTGCATTGGCTCTCAGACTAGCTCTTGAACTCCATGAAGAAACTGTGTGCTGACATTTTCCTCCAGCTCTTCTGGCACTGCTTCCCCAGAGCTGCCACACTTGTTTACCATTACTCATCCCTGCTGAGCGAAGCCATCACACAACAGCAGCCGGCCACACCACAGCACCTCTGCCAGCAGCTGGCCCTGTTACACTCCCTGTAGGACACGCCAGATAACCTTTGTACTGAGCTCCTCTGGATCACACATGGGGAGAGGAGCTCAAAAAATAATAATAATGGTTGTTTCCCTGGCACTCTTACAGGCTCACATCTGTGCATAAAACATTTGGCACTCTTGTAAACTAAGAGTAAGTAAGAACTACTTTTATTAAGGCACTAAAATTCAAACATGATGGCAGAGACTCATCTTAATATCATTGAAGGGTAAAATGTAATCCAGTATAGAGGTTACTGGGAAAAAAGACGCTGTAATCAATAGTCAATGTAGTTTGTCTGCACGTTTTACACTCCTGCGTTAACTGATTGGTAAAATGGCATCTTGTCATCATTTGCTATGGTTTAAGAGAAGTTTAACTTAGCTGACAATGGGAGAAAAGCAGCACAGTCCCTGAACAGGCTGACAGCAAACCACAGCGCAGACCACTACAATGCACATTTTAATTTATTTATACTTCTTCTGCTGCTACCAAATATGACACTGATTAAAGGAGAAATAGATATTTTTATACCATTCACTGCTCAGGTTGCTGTTTAATGCTTAAAAGAAAGTGATGTCAGAATTTCAACTCTGTGTTGCTTTCAGCGCTTTTCAAACTTTGTTTCAACAGTGCAAAGTTTTCTGAGCCTTTGTTTGGACAGAAATAAAAAGTACTTAATCATAAGCGGAATATCCCAAATGACACGAAGTCTGCGTGAAAGGCCTTCAAACAATCTTTCTCATTAGCACTGTAATTTGTGAGGCTATTTGGGCGGGATAACCTTGGATTAATTCAGAGCTCAAGTTTCACATTTGACTCAGCATTTAATGTAGCAATTAGCCCGGTCAAGAAGATCATCATTGAATCGGTTATGAAACAATTACATAACCTCCTCGTCTAAATGATTTCACTCCCACGCGCTCTCTGCGTTTTTCCTTTTCTCTCTTTCTACTGCATGTGTGGTTCTCTCCTACAGTTTGACCTTCAGTTTAACATCTGGGCAAATGCAACTGCTGGACTCTGTTCTAACAGATAAAAGCATTATAAAGCTTTCAGGCAGCTGGGGAGCTGCAGGGTTGGACAGCTACTGTACTGTATATTTTTCTTTTTCCGTTTTCACGAGTTTTGGTTTTCAAGGCAAAACATACTATCTGTCCAGTCAATATCTGGAAAGCCCCTTAGCACGAAGGAGGTCTAACCTCTTGTAGGTATGAGAGACAGTTGTTTTAATTTTAATTGCGCGCAGGTGAAAGTTCCAGTGGCCATACACTTAAAGGCAACACTTAGCTTCTAACTGCTCCGTGAAGGGGCACTTCTGAGCTTTCTACCTTCTTGACCTGCATGGTGTACATTTGAGATTTTATGGTTGAGGTTTTCAGGGAAAGCCTCTTTATACTCCATGAAATGTGTAATCTGTGCTGCCATAGCTTAGTTGATTTTGCAGCAGTTCCATTGTGTCGTGTATCCTGCTCCAGCCGCTCGGAAGAGAGTGCATGAGGCAATCAAACAGAGTGCTGATAAGTGAATTTTAAGTGTAAATTCAGTGCTACTCTATTGCTATGTTATGCTTGTCAAGCTTTTCGTTCTAGCACGGCACAACAATGGCTATTCAATTTCACAGAGGAGTAAACAAAAGCAGTCTTATTTCTCACCAACAGCAGTGGGTTTTGCTGGTTGTAAACGTGTCCGAAGCAGGTAGATTTTACAAATATAACCAACTAGCATAAACTCCACCTAATTTATAATACTGTATCTTTTAATAGTTTTACCGCCATCTTGGATAAATCTGTTCTAAAGGAGGTCTAAAAATACAGGATGTTGTCTTATAAGTATCAGGGTAGGACCATGTATGTCTAGTAAGATAGAATTGGCCAGATTGGACCCAGGACACATTCATTGATGGCATTGTTGTTGTATACGCTGTTACATACAGCTTGTTAGTGCTGGATTGGACCCCCTTTGCCTTCAGAATTTGCTTAATTCTGTGTGTCATAGATTCAACAAGGTGCTGGAAACATCCCTCAGATTTTGGTCCATATTGACGTGATAGCATCACACAGTTGCTGCAAATTTGTCGGCTGCAGATCCATAATGCAATAACGTGTTCTATTCTTTCAAAAAAACAGACAGATGATTTGAGCTCTGTGACATGGTGCATTCTCCTGCTGGAAGCAACCATCAGATCACGGGTACACTGTGGTCATAAAGGGACCGACACAGTCGGCAACAATACTCAGGTAGGTTGTGGCGTTTAAACAATGCTCAGTAGGTATCAAGGGGCTAAAGCATGCCAAGAAAATATCCCCCTAGCCAGGATGGCGTCATGCTTTTGTGTCATTTATGTAAAATTTTGACAGTACACACCATCCAGGTGTCATAGCAAAAATCGAGACTCATCAAATGAGGCAAGATATTTCCAATCTTTTACTGTACCATTTCGGTGAGCCCATGCAGCCTCACTTTCCTGTTCTTAGCTGACAGCAGTGGCACCCGGTGTAGTCTTCTGTTGCTCTGCATTTAGACACTCTTCTGCATACCTTGTTCTAACCTGAAGAGTTACTGTTGCCTTCCTATCAGCATGAAGCAGTCTGGTCATTCTACTCAGACAAGGCTTTTTTTTTTTTTTCTTTCCCCAGAAAACTGCTGCTCACTTCACTGGATATTCTCTTCTGGACCAGTCTCTGTAAATATGGTTGTGTGGGAAAAATCCCAGTAGACCTGCAGTTTTCTAAATGACTAGTTTGTCTGGCACAACCAACCATGTCAAATATGCTCAGTTTGCCCAGGTTTCCATGTCTAAATACACCGAGTTGCTGCCATGTGATTGGCGGATTAGATATTTGCATCAAGAAGAAGCTGACCAAGATAGTTTACGGGGGGGGGGGGGGGGGGGGGGGGGGGGGGGGGGGGGGGGGGGGGGGGGGGGGGGGGGGGGGGGGGGGGGGGG
>JAVDPK010002559.1:1095002-1120758 GCA_034780415.1 Cichlasoma orientale | reverse complement strand
AAAGAAAGAAAGAAAGAAAGAAAGAAAGAAAGAAAGAAAGAAAGAAAGAAAGAAAGAAAGAAAGAAAGAAAGAATGATGGTTTCTACATTGGCAGCCTCATCAATAAACAGCCCAATTCATTTTTTAGGAAGGTAATAATAGGTGCCTACACTTGTGTGCAAATGATAGGATGCCTAAGGGAAGAAGAGGCCATGTTCTTTATTTTCAGCATTTGTAGCCTCCAAACACTGCTGGAAGTGAAGCCACTGCTGATGAGGAAATGCGTGTGCACACAGAGGACCTTGTCATTTTCAGGTTAACTTATGAATTTTAAAAAGGGTTTTGTTTTTTTGGTTTTGATTTTTTTTTCTTTTTGTTCTCCATGTGCAAGTTGATTCTGACACAAATGGGTCAGTGCCTGGCTTTGATACGTTAGTGCATTCGATCGAGCTGACTAACCTGCCACTCGCTCACCTTGCAAGTCGAAAAAACCCAAAGCGTTTTTTTTTAGGCTCCAAGGTGAGCTTGTAGCTAAAAATATGTTTGTAAGACAAAAATGAAAGCAAATGATAAAAAGACTTCTATAAAGTAGTTTTGAGCGCACATTTACTTTGCTATCATTTATAGAACAAAATTGTTTAGATAATGTTGCTGAGCTCCACCAACTTGCTTACAACCTTTTTGCTCATCCACCTGCTTACATTTCTGCTTTTTTTTTTCTTTTTAAATCCCCCTTCAGGTTCCAACTGTATTAAAAAGTGGCTCCACTAAGGCTTAGCAGTCACCCACATTCACCCTCTATATTACATTTGATGGCCAATACAAGCAGCAGAAAGCGGGATAAAACTGCCTCAGGCTTGACGATCACTAGACTCCTGCAGGAACAGCTGCCTCGGCTGCTCTGCTCTCCTTCCTGGACCCTTCTGAATGATTTAAATGCCCCTGGATAAAAAAAGATCTGGACGAAGGGAAGTAAAACAGGGCCACTCCTTGGGGCAGAACTTGACATATATGTCAGAGGAAATCTTATACCGCGGGAGAATATTCTGGAGATAGTGAAGTATAGCCGCAATTTGATCATTCTTATCCTTTACATGACATATGCTTCCTTTATCCGTACACAGAGTTTTAGAGGGGTTTACAGAGAAGTGAATGGTTCATTTTTCATCCCCATTTTCTTTATTTTATGTATATTTGAGCCCTAGAAAGATCCACTATGCATTTATGCTCTTGATCCATGTTGGCAAATGGCTGTGACTAGTCTTGAAGCGGTGATTCTCTCAGGAGCATCTTGATTTAATTAAATATTGATAATTGAGGGATGTGGCACCAAAGTGCTCTTGAAATCCTTGTGATTTTATTCTACTCCTCTGAGTGATCCTTTTTTTTTAGTGGCCACACGTCATTAATTAATTCAACACCATGTCGGGCAAAACACACTAACTTCTTCTAGAGTATCCACTCACAGCTGCAACAGTACACGATTTGCCGGCGCTGTTATTGTTTTAGGATCTTTATTTGAAATGGAATCCGTTTTCTCTTGTAAGCACAGGCCAAATGGCCAACATTAATGTCTGTGAGCGTATTCAGTCCTCTGCTATACAAGTGTCACCATGGGTAGGTTATCGAGCCATTTATAAGCTTGAGGAAAACAGTCTACAGCTAAAGCTGACTGTTAAGGCGTAACTGGTCTTATTCTTTAAGTTAAAACTGGTCAGGTAAGTCTGATTGTTTTAGAGTATCTTGCAAGGAGGTTTGATTAGTTATGTTTTCTGAGAAAGCCCAAGAGCATGTTCAAGCTCTGGTCAGGTCAGTGTGCTGCGTGACAGTGTGGCACATTGAGCAGTTTAGCTGAAGCAACTTCATCTTTAAAGAGTAACCCTTTAACTGCGCTGATTCACATTGCCAGGACATCTAATCACTTAAGAAGGCTACAAAAATAGAATGATTTTGCTAGATGGGGTGAGGGGTACTTGCCAGGATGTAATCCACTCATAATAATGGGTGTACTCTCCAAATCATGTTTGCCATGTTTAGTATATAAAAGCATTATTTTAGTAAGACAACATTGCATCTAATAATTTGTGTCAAAGCTTTCAGTCATTTGGGAGGGAACCCCTGAAAGGAAGCAATTTGCTGATGTTCTTTAAAGATTGCAGCTGCAATGTGGACATATCTTTTTAGCAGCCAAAGAGTTTTGCTTTTCTTTTTTTGTTCTTGACTGTCTCATTTGAGACATGTTGCACACTTAGAACTGTAAATGCATCCAGTACTTTACAAGAAAATAGCAAAACTGGAGAGAATTTAATAAAGAAAATGTTGGGATTTTTTCCCCCTAAGTATTTAACTATATTCTGAAAGCTCAAAATCAAACAAAATAGATACCATTTCACATTATCTGTCTCCTTATTGTGTGTGTGCACATTCTACATCATAAAAGCATGCCAAGGGTGCTACACTGTATGTGGCATTTCTCTTGTGCTATGATTCCCTTCCCAAAGCTGTTGGATGTCACTGGTATGTGCTGATTAGAATCCCAACCAGCCCTCCTTTTCATTCCTTGTTTCAGAAAAAAAAAGGGGGGGGGGTCTTTAGAGTTTTTCAATGGAAGCACCACAAAGCATGCCTTTTCGTGGGAATGAATCCGCCTTTAGCTGAAGATCTCACCCATAGACCAGGGAAGCAAAGACCTGGAACTAATTACACTAACGAGTTCACCCAGATCTCTGTAAGAGCTAGTGAGTGGAATCATTAACACTCATCTAAAACACGCAGATGTACGTGCACTAGGACATACAAAGGAACCTAAATCAAATCAAAGAGCTTAAGGTTGGTTTTGTTGCTGTTCCCTGGCCTATCCTGATCAAATTCTTTGTTGCTTTCAGTAGAATATACCCCTAGGTGCTTAAAAAAAAGAAAGAAAATTTAAAAACAGTTCTCCCTCTGGTTTTTCATTGTCTATTCTCCGGTCCTTCTACAAGATTCTCAGAAAAAGAGCATGCTTATGGCTCAGCAAATGCATATAGGGGTTTGAAATTCAGCTTGTGAATGGACCAAAAAAAAGAGAGAGAGAGAGAGAGAGAGAGAGGTGCCTGAATGGAGGTAGAATTTAAATCTCAATGCATCCTTACACGGGAGACATCATGTTGGCATTCAGGATCTGCCAGGCAGAGAGCCTTAGCCAGCTCAATGCTCTGAAAGACTTTGACAATGAGCACAGAGCAGGCAGCAGTGAAGCAGCTCAGGCTGCAGAGATCTGCCACAGACTGAGGGGCAGCACTCCCTCCCAGGTTAATACCGAAACTGGCTTGTTTGGGTTTTGGGACGTATGGGCTTAACGATAACACCGATGGGTTTGTAAACAAAGACTGATGGAGAACTTAATGGACAGCAACACTCCTCCGTGGGACAGTATTGGGGAGAGTGGACGGAGCATCTGAAGAGAGCAAACTATAGTGTCTACTGCAGACAGAAGCATCAGTTCCAAATGACTTAAATGTGCCGTTATCTCCCACCATAAAATTATATTTTAAAGGTCATAGAACTACATGCATGAGCTACAGTCTAAGAACTTCCCTCTTTTCGCTCGCGTTTCCGCTGATTTTTTCGCATGCTGCACTGTTATGAAATGAGCAGACGGAGCTACTAGGCTTTGCAATGAGAAGTCTGTAGTTTGATGCCAACCGCGGCGTGCATCCACACCCATATGAATGCTGACCCAAATATGCTTCCCATGCAAGCATTTGTGTTGAGGGTTCCCAGCAAATCCACCTTAAGCGAGTTCCGTCACTGGTCGTTTTTTATTTTATTTATTTTTTTTGCAGCATAAACCTGAATCAACGCTAGCATTTTTTTATTCAAAAATTTACAAAATAGTATAGAAAAACAAAGCCGCTGATATATTTGTGGACTCACCTTAAAGGGTAAAGGCTGGCGTTTACCGCGACTTTCTGGGGACTTTATCCTTCCTGTCTCAAGCCTGGCCGTCCAGCATGGCAAGACTTGGCTCGTATGAAGTATGTGCGCCTTCACTCGCCCGTCGGTACCCCCGCAGGGAGACTAATGGCACAACAGTTTATTATCCCTTGCCTTCACAGTCACACAGAGAGAATTTACAATCGGAAGCAGCTTCTCCTTTTTAGCAGGAATAGTCTTCCCCAAGACGGCCGTGGACAGCTCCGGTGCTGAAATCTTGTTTCCTATTTTTTCACCCACCCTCCTTCCTGAGCTACTCCCTCAGCATCTGAGGAGACACACAGCCTGCTGGCAGTTCAGTTTAGGCAGGAGGAGAGCTCGGTGCAGACTCACAGACGGCCAGTGGAGTTAAATCACAAATTTATGACCATCTCGCAGCCCCCCTCCCCGTCCCGAGTGCCCCGATGACTTAGTCTTGATCCTTCAGGTTAATAACTTGTAGGCTACCCAGGCTTGAACCCACTGGCCAGAACCGCCAGGACATTGCAGTTCCCCCCCCCTCCCCCCTCAAAAAAATGACGTTGGTAAAGATGCTTCGTCAGCAACCAATTATTTCACGCAGAAATTTAAAACGTAATGGATGCTTATTTTGAGAATCAGAGTGCAGTTTCGAGGTGTGAGTCCCATTTGAGTCATATCTAGCATAATGTGTGACATGAAGCTTCAAGCAGGGTTGTAAATGCATATGATTTTCCCACGTTTTCAAATTTAATAGTAATCCCCGCTGTAATAATGATCATATCCAGTAAAAGTTTAAATGTTTTCCACATCGCTAGCAGGAAATAGCCATTAAAATATATTTATCAAAATAAAATATATCAGTTTCCTCATTATAGGAATAAGAAAAGTAAACTGGCTCAGGCTCTACAATCAATATTTATGGTAATGGACACTATTTTATTCTTGAAAACGTTGATTTTACCATTACTTTGAATTTTGACCACTGCTTTGAATTTGCCAGTAAGTTCACACATGATAATGGAAGATGGGATGCAGTAATGTATTGTCAGTTTGACAATTACTATTTCACTCAGTATAATGGCTGGATGTCAGGAATTCTTTGAATTGCTCATATTGTTATTGGAATACTGACACTGAACTCATTGAACTCACACCCAAGTAGCACAGTACCAGTACTTCCGAAATCAGCACTTGTTTACAAGGCAAGTACTAAATTTGGAAATCCATTATAATATTGTCAAGGAATTAATTGATGTACAACGCCCTATCCAAGACAGCCAAGTACACACGCCGATAAGACACACGTATATTTGGAGTGACAGCTGACGAAGGTAAAAGCTGAGTCAGTATCATTACAGCGGTTTCAAAGGGAGGTTCTCCACTGCCTTTCCACAGCAGCATATGTGGTTAATGTATGAACAACTATGTGCACCATGCCTAGCTGTGTTGTTCCACAGCCTGCTGGTTCAAATGGAAGAGTATGCAATATTAATGAATATGTAAGTGCACACTGACCCACGTGTCTTGAGATGCTTAACCTCTTTTCTCCGTGGGAGGTAGGAGGAGAAAATGGTAGTATTTTACTAAGGTAATCGGACCCCTCACCTACCTGTCAGAGAGGTCTTTTTGTCTGTAGTTGATTGCAGAATAAAAGGTTCAAAAATAAATAAATAAAAAGTCTTTCCAGTTTGCATTTTCTTACATACAGATGGTGTGTTTGGTGGATTTTCACACAAGCAACCAGCCCTGTCTTCTGAATTTTTGTTTGAATTTATATGAAAATCTGATACCTTGTGTATTTTGAGCTTGGCATTAAGAGCTCATTATTATACTTTTACATAAGTGCCCCTCTAAATGAAGACAAACTGCAGAGGCAATGCCAAGCTTGGAGGCTTTTTAAAAAGAAGAATTGGACTGGGAAAACAAATAGTAATGGCCTCGGTTCCTTTTTTCAGAATAGATAATGGTCTCTGTGGAGCAGTCTGCCAGTATTAGCAGTCCATTCACAGTCCAGTTGCATTCTTAATAGCATTCCCATGGATTTAGAGTTGGACTTTTGGAGCACTGCAATCAGTGTCTTTTCAGCACTGAATTACTCTCTCTTGCAAATGAGAACAGTTGACCTGATGGCACCTGATTGGTCTGTTTAAGTGAGCAGTAATCCTACCTTCCTCTTCATATACTTTCGCTTGGTCTGTTTCTGCGGTGAAGAGATTTCACTGGTGCAATAGCATGTCATGATACAAATAGTGCAATAATTGTCATGTCACAAATCATCCCTTTAATTATATCTTTCACCCTGCAAGAATGTGTGTCATCACTGGTTTTTGAAAGCAATACTGCATGCTATGTTTTCGCAGTAAAAGCCAGTTTGATAAATTATATGTTGTAAGCGATTTTGAAAATGTTATAGACTTACTCTCAGGGCCTTTAGAGATGCTTTCCCTATTTTTAAGCATGCACAAAAAGGAAGACTATTAAGCAACAAAGCCTCAAGCCAAGTGAGCATTTCAGAATATCAGTGTCACTATCAGAATCAGTAGTTTTGTGTGTTTGAGCTCACTGAAAATATTCCATTCACATGTTCTGGCTAAAGGACTACTGAAAGACTGCTAACACCATGGAATTTCATTGAGGCTACAGCTCTGCAGCAAACTAATTTTTGCTGAGCTGCTAAAGAAACTGTTTGGCCTTTCTGGGAAATATGTGATGATACTAAGATGACAATAGCCAAAGGCAGAATTTGCCAACCACCTCTTTTAAAGTTCACAAATCATAACACATCGCTTCCAGTGGAGACTTCAGAATGTCACAGTTCCCAGCCAAAAAAGTCTGCAGCAATGTAACCAAATGTAAAACCATATTTGTGTATGTATTAAATAAGCTACATATAAAAGCTTTACAAGCAGGTGGATCTTAATGAATATATAAATATTATAATATTTAAACTGCAGGTGATGCTGTCAAGTTATGATGCAATAGCACTTTTCCCTCTGCTTTACCATTCATTCAGCATGTTTTGTGCTTCAACCATTATTCTCAATTATATCTGTTCTTACTTCTTTCTGGATGCTAGGGTCTCCATCTAATTCAGGTCTGGTAATCTTACACTGTTGTAATATTTCATTCAAAACACCCCTGTTTCTTTCTGTTTCCTCATAAATTAATCATGAATTAATATGGGTTTTTATCTACATAGCCTACAGCACATATTCTTCCTCTGCAGGATCTCACTGCATCAGGTAGCCAGTGCTTTTGTATTTCAGATTCATGGAAAGCCCTTATTTCAGCATGCTACTTATCCCTAATCACTGTACTGTATGATATTTAATGCAAGACATCCTGTTCAGCCATTGCATGTCCTCTTTGACAGTATGCACTGACATGAAAGAGGCTGAATGTATTACTGAACACTGAAGGACAGGTCGGACAATGAAAGGGAGTAAGGCTAAGTGGGCTGCTGCAGTCTTTTCATTTAGTTCTTGACACTATGTCACTGATTACACCGAATTTGTATTATTATCCCAAGATTGTTAAGCATACAAAAGAGGTCAATTAGAGTCTTTCAAGGTAACCCTGTATATCATGTAAGACATCGAGGAGGCCCACAGCGATTCCACTAAACCAAATCAACATCGATTAAATATTTACAAAAAATATTTTAAAACTCTGCATGATTTTCTTCCTCCACTGCATTCAATTCAGCATACACAAAAAATCCTTGCAGTTAGCAGCCATCCTATTATAGCATTTAATGGTGTCTTTCAGCACAACACTTGCATAAGTAGCTATCAAATATTTATGCACATTTATGTATGCAAACGTTATCCTTTTCAACAGGAAACATTAAAAATATGGGAGCTTTGTCCTTTAACTCACTAAGCTAACATTAGCTTATTTAGCTGGGAAATTCAGTCATTTCAGGTGAAGTATATTTTATTTATTTATTTATTTATTGTGGCCTGGAAATTTTCACGCAGATTCTGGATATTGTGGAAAGTGAACTACTGATTATTTCTAAATGGTTTGATCCTAACAAAGTATCTCATCACCTCAGAAAAACAAAATATATAATATTAGAAAACTGCACATTAAATAAAAATAAAAATGCAAAATATTGTACTTGAAACTACGTTCTAGGAAATTATTGTTGATAACAAATTAAACTGGGAATTGCATATCAATTATGTCGAAACCAAAATGTCAAAACTGATTGAAGTTTAAGAGCTGTTATGCCAAAAATCATTGTACATTGTTACTATTATTGAATATAGTTCCATATATTACTTGCTGCGTAGAAGTGTGGGGGAACACAAGACAAATATCAACTCAAAAAGCCATACGAACGATAACAAATGAATCAACAAATACATTATTTAAATACACTGGAATTCAAAGATTTTGTATAAAATAATTCAAATCACTCACAGAACAACACATAGTAAGAAGAAATTATATTTCTGGAAAAACCCAAGATTAGGACCAATATGAAATGTCACTGTGTGTCTGTTGATCATGTTAAACTTTGAAACATAATTAAAATGTGTATCACACTGAAAGTAAGTCTAGTATTTCTCTCTTTTTCTTCTTGTGTCATGATTTCTGAGATTTAAAGCAGTCGTTGATTTCATTTTCCTTACCTGTATCGGGGGGTGGGTGTTATATAAGCTTTAGCCTCAGCCTACACCTTTTCGGTTTGCTATGTAAATGAACCGAATAAAGATAAAATGAAAATTATTGAAATCAAAATCAGAAACCTCCTTTGTCGAATAATTTAAATGTCTCAGTGTCAACATCAGTGTAAGTTGCACTCTACGCTACTGAAGGAAATTGGAAGGCTTGGCAGGTTCAGCAAATCATTCATCATTGCAGCTTTTCTCTCCTCGGCTGTCTTCTCATACGTTCTTTTGATTATCATACACTTTTAGACCATTATGTTTATTCATGTCTGAGTCTTTATCCTTTTGTCCTTTTTAATTCAGCCCACATCTCTGAATAAAAAGCTGAACACAGAGGGCCAGACATACAGAGGTCAAATTGCCTGAAAACAGTTAACAGCTGGGAATGTGAAGTTGCCTTACTTTGGGGAATTTATAAGAAATTCTCAAAGTCACGTTGTCTAAAAAATTATAGAAAGATTACGACTGAAGGGGTTTGGGCTCAGTCAGAGTGAATGGTCTAGATGAAATTCAGCTTTGCTCGATGTAAGCACGCCCATGCATCATTTTGATGCCTGATCGGATTAACTGGGAGATAACTCAGCCTCGTATCTGAACACAAAGTGGATTAAAAAAGAAAGATGGAAAAATGTTTTAAAACCGCCTCAAAATATGTTGAACACATTTATTTTCTTTACAGAATCCTCGTTTGTTTTCTTTCCACGCATTTTAACTTTTGGCCAGTGTATTTCTCTTTCAATCAGAAATCTGTGCTGTATACCTACTGCTGTCACGTTTAGCCTCAACAAGGTGTAGGCTGGTAAAACCTGTTGATGCCAGTACCAACACTGTTGCTAGGTAACTGATCAGTGTGACAGCTGATTAATCCATTTCAAAAGCTACAGTGCAATCCTTGTCATCTTGCAACAAACGCCATGCTAATCTATGCTATGGATACAGAGATTTGGCTGCCACCGTACAGTTAAAACTCTCAAGAACCTCAGCTCGTTGGTTTAGCTTTTTGGCTGTTTGGAGTCAAGTTTGGGTCAAATGTCATTTTTGGTGTTATGTAATAATTAAATCAATTTCTTTTGAGGATTCATTGAGTGCACGCATCTCTTTTATAATGTTAAACAGCTGTCAGTACTCTAAATATGCTAATTGGAATATTCTGTTATTTAATAAAAGAAAAGCCACATCCAGATCCTGATATTAACTCACTAACATGCATCTTTTTGTACTACAGGAAAAAAAATGGGCTGCTTTAAGGCAACAAACACAAAGTGTATTACACGTGTGCATACTAGTCGCAGTACATAAGCTCATATGTTTTATTTCAGACCTGTATGAATTCTCTAAGGCTTTATAGCATGCTGTATATTTGCAGTTCAAAACTAAAATGCAGTGTGGTGCATGTGTTTGCTTTTCTAACCAGCCTGACAGCCTTAGCATAAATTGGTGACATTAATTCAAGAATGGAGTAACAGCTACGCATACATCCATTCAGGGGTGGGGGTGGGGGTATCCGCTTGTTTGCACAGAGGATGCCAATAATATTCTTCAGCTGGGACTTTCTCATAATAAACTGGCCTCAGATCAGGTCAGGTGAAGACAACAGACCACTGCATGTAAAATATCTTGCAAATAAAGTACATTTGATATGTGCCGTGAAGCAGATAGCACAGAAACAACAAATCATAGGAGCGATGATGTTATTTATTTTGCTTCCATTTTTTTCCTGCACCCTGACCTCTAGTTCTAAAGGAGATAATCAATATTATCTTGTAACAATCAATGGCTGTTACTTATTTTTGCTCAAACAGTTCCAGATAAAGTACAATCTTCCTAATATATATAACACGAACTACAAATTATTTTTACTATATTAAAGGATGTGTCCAAATCATATATCAGAGTCAAATGCAATATTTGTATGGGGGACACTGATGGCTAAAATAATAAGCAGCAGTGTTTGGGATTGGTCAGCTGAGTAAATGGAGGTATACAGCTAAGACTCACCGTCCATGTCCAGAGAATCCTCCCTTGCTGCATGAGTGATCAAATTAAATGACCAAACAATTGGATCAAGACATTCCTGAGCTTCCTGCTCATGCACTTGTTTCACTCAAAGCTCAAGATCCTCTATAATTTTTTATTTTTTTTATTTAAATGTGGATAACGAATGCGTGCCATTGCTCTAAATTGAGTGTTTGTCCCCTTCAGGACCTCTCTTAATGTCTCTTTTCTGGAGTAGCTTATCCTGCACTTGCACACCCCAGCGTGATGTGATAGAAGTGGTAATTGGATTTCCGTCCTCACACTGAAATCCGATAGTGTTGCCAAATGCTAATCTCTTATCTACCTGTCCATCACTGCCGAACAGTATGACAAAGAATGCAGACTAATCTGGTAGCTGCGCTACTTCTGGAGCACAGCCGCTTTTTGTTACATTGTCGAGCTCTTTCAGTGGCGTGTAGCTCACCTTCTGCCTGAGTACAATAGGTATGATTTTATACAGATGCTCCCTGCCAACTGATGCTGTTCTAGCCTGAAGTTTTTAACAAAACCACTGTGTTTTCTCCTCCTCATCAAAGTGCATCAGAAGGTTTGCTCTGACAGATTGTTGTATTGTTTACGTTGAGGTTTAGCAAATTAGCCACCATGTGTTACACAATCTCAGCTTTTTCTTAATTTAATTTAAAATGTGCATAAACATGTTCATTTCCTCAATTCTGGAGGTTGTTTAATGAGCTGGAAATGTGTTCTTTTCCTCAGACAATTCGACGTCTTCACATGACAATGTAGATTTATTACAGATCTGACATTGCCCCATTATTCAGCATCACTCCCCAGAGCTGACATAGTGGATTTGGCACCAAGGCATTATGGACCTCAAGGATCCATTAAGACTGAAAGAAGGGAGGGCCAAACGCAACATCTGACAGCTTGAGCTTTTGAATTTAATTAAATGTGTCACAGGTTTCTGCCTATTTATGGCCTCAACGGAGTAACAGGACAGTATGAAACTCCTGCAAGCACAGCAAGAGAATTTTACCTCATTTGTCTCCCACTGTGATGAGAGAGCTGCATATTTTGTGCAAGCATTTGAAGATGTAGCTTTAACAAGATGCTAGCCTTGGAACATCGATAATTGGTGAGAAGATAAGGAAGATGTAGAATGACTTCGGCCTGCCAAATCCAAATAACAATGGCAAAAAAAAAGTATAAAAAATATTGTTTAGCAGGTACTTAAGTCTAATATTTGTGATTAAAAACAACCAGAATCCATGGTGCCAAGTCAAACTAAAGCAAAACTAAGTTGCTCAGACTATAATAAATTGTAGGTAGAATTTATGGAACCATATTAAATTTGTCTGAGCATTTGCAATGAAATGACCTTTATTTTCTGACAGCACTAATCTGTCTATGCTGAAAAAGTACACATTATGCAATTAGACTCAAGGGCAGCACAAGTATTAGCTTCCTTTAAACAACTGAGGCAGACAGCTGGATAACATATCAGAGGACTGATAATCATTCATGTCTTGTTTTGTATTGTGAGAACTGCTAAGTAGCGCCATTTGATTGTGAAATGAGCTGCGCTTTATCTATTTTTGTTGCATTAAGGTTGCAGATCAAAGTTAGGACATGAGTAGATAAAAGTTTCCCTCGGGATGTCAGTCATGCTTACACAGTCTATAAGCAGTGATGAATAAATTAACAGAACTGAATTTTGGTTAGAACGCATTTAGCCACTTAAGATTACATTACATGCACTGCGCATGGTTCATGATCTTTCAGTACCATGTATTGACAAAGTGAGGCCAAATGTATGTGTGTTGACATTCGCTGACACCCATATATGATAACCATGCAATCTGCTGCTGCTGCCTCTATTCTTTTGATTTCAGGCTTTCCCAGAGATTTTAAAACCACGGCTGCAGGGATTTGCTCCCATTCATCCTCAAACCCATTAGCTGAGTGGGTCAGAGACTGATGTTGGGTGATAACGCCTTGCTTAGTCTGTTCTAATTCACTCCACATAGGGTTGAGGTAAGGGCTCTTTCATACCATTTCCTTATGGACCATTGTGCATAGGCATTATGTTGCGACAGGAAATGGTCTTCCCTAAAGATTTGCTAGAAATTTAGAACCGCAAAATTATTTGAAATATAAACATGCTGTGTTTCATGAACATCTGCCTTGAAGGAATAGTTTATATTTGGATAGATTAAAACCATAACTCTACAAACCCACTAAATATGAAGCTGTGGCTAATAAGTAGTTTAGCTTAGTGTAGCATATGCTTGACTTAAAGCAAGTGGACATAGCTAGCCTGCCTTTGTCCAAAGTTAAAACAAGCTCCGCATTAGCCATTAAAAGCTAATATATGCGTTTGTCTTTTTAAGTACCAAGACCTTAAAAACAGTATGATTCATGTCAAGGGGTTTATCCTGATATAATCTCTATAAACAGATATTTGCTTATGAGCATGCTTAATCTGTAGGGGCAAGATTTTTGGCTTTCTGGTATCTGTTTATGATCCAGTTGAAGTCCAAGTTCTATTGACCCATCGTTTTTGAGCAGGATTTGGGCTGTAGGTAAACAGTCCATGTGAAAAGGAGGTGGCAGTTGCCATAATAGCTGCTTATCTTTCTAATAAACATTTATTTGTATTCTTCTTTAATTTAATGGATATTCATAAAGTGTTTCAGTAACAGTAATGTAAGGAGTCACTGTACTAAATTCAGATTGCAGGTTCACACTACAGTTGCAATTCTGTTGTTTCTTGTGTTACTAAGGTTCATCAGTTATCAGCACCCCGGGCAGATAAAAAAAAAAAAAGAGATCCAAAAATATCAAGTGTGTCTTTTTCTTCCTAATCAGCTGATTTCAGTTGGATTGCAGGGAGGAGGACGTTGGAAGAGGGAGCTACAACTTTTGAGGAGTGGAGATATGGTCTTTTATTCTTATTACAGGAGACAAGCGTGCAATGGTAAAGTGCAAACTGTGTCCAGGACAGAAACAACTGCATGCTGTTAACATAACATTGGATCTTTGCAAGCATCTGCAAAGACAGCATGCTAACACAAAGCTAGCAAAGAACCCAGAGCGTAGGAGCCTTAGCCTTAAGTGATGTACTTTCCCCAATGAGTAATTAAGTTATGTCCTGCAAAACTTTTAAGGAAAGCAACGAGTAATGTGTACTTACTTTTTTTTTTTTTTTTTTTTTTGAGTAATGACCCCAACACTGCTAGTTACACTGGAGGCTCTGAAAAAATTAGAGTCTAGAAACTAAGCCAGCAGACTCCCCTGTGGCTTCCCAGATATGTCCTGATAAAAGGAAAAAAACTACGTTTACAACCATTGTGAGCAAGTCTTGCTCATATGCATATTTTACTGATGCAAAATAATGTTGCTGCATTGAATAAAAACAACAATTGTTGCCTATTTCTGCCTGTTAGTAGAAATAATGACATTGGAGAATTTGAAAAAAAAAAAAGAGTAAAAACTAAATGTTAGAGTCCTTTGGAAATAAAGGAGAGATACACACAGATTATATTTATTGTGACTGTATAATTTATTTTGTGTATTGTTACTAGTAGTTTCCACTCATGCGCCCGAGGACTGCTGAGAAAGGCGCTGGTGGGGTTAATTAAGCATACAGGAAGTGACAGAAACTGAATAACAACTTAAGCCACAAGAGACTACAGACTTCTAATTTCAGAGAGATGACTAACAGAACCCCTGGAAGTTTTTAGGAGTCGCTCTCTGTTGTTTAGTTTTTGTACTATATGAAGGTTCATTTCTGTGCACTCTAAGGAAGGCAGTAATGAAAGGAAAAGCCATTAACTATGCACATTAGAAGCAACTCCCTACCTCTCTCACTAGCAGACCATCATCCTGATCAGAAATAGATAATATCTGGAGTACAAATGACAGTCCATAATTCCATGGCATCGGCCCAAAAGAGCATTTTAGCACATTTTAATATTTTATAGGACTCCTTGCTGTAATGAAAACATTGCATTTGAGATGCAGCTGATGGAAGAGGATCACAACAAGACAGAATGTGATCAGCAAGGTGTCACAAACACCAAGAAGACAACAACAAATAGTCATCCACTGGAGTCATTAGACATTTTTGGAGGGTAAACGAAGCTGTCTTTGGTAAATAATTAAGTGACAGTTTGTTAACTGAAGTCACAAAGGCCACAGAAAGAAACCCACCCCATCAGTCAAAATCATCATCTAACATCACACTGTCCTTTCGCTTCTTAATTTGAATGCAATTTATTTATTCAAGTTATTCAAGTGCCCCCTTGGGCACTGAGCACACTTTACTGAATGCATACTAAGTCATAATTCTGTGCTTAGTAAGTAATTATAATAGACAAATAAAATTGTAATAGTGTTCTTGAATGGACAAACGAAGGAGGCTCTGACAAACTCATTTAGGAAAACTGATGCAAAACAGACAGCTGCAGGCAAAACACAGCGTCGCAATGATCTAATTACTTTCTTCCGCACATCCTCCACAATTACAGTACAGCTGCTTGCCCAAATCACTGGGTAGTTTAATAGGTAAAATATCTCATGCTACAATTCCACTAACAAAGAAGTCACTGGTGGAGCAGCCTGGTTAATTACACAAACAGTGGAGTCCTAAGATGTTTATTAGAGTCTGTTGGGTATTTATTTTTGAGATATTATGAGCTGCCATTCAAGGTAACTTTCTTTGTTAGAATGCGAAACGTGCAAAAAATATGGCATGGTACCACAATAAATATTTTCCAACCTTGTGCATATGTCAGTTTGACCAACAAAAACCCGTGTTTGACAGTGAAGCGTGAGAATAAAGTAGAATTCAAGCACCTGCTTGTGGTATTTATTGACATAAAGCAGGACTGCATGAAACCCACAGCAATGCGTCCTACCTGTCTCAGGTGAGTACCTGGAAGAGCCAAATTTGAGGGAAGAGGTTGGTTATCAAGATAGTATGAACTACATATCTAGGTAAACCAACACCAATAATACAAATAAATATTTATACAAAGAGATTCATATAAATAATTCAGTGGCACATAAATTCTTAATAATTGCACTCCCCTGGATTGTTACAATGGTTTGCCCCAGAAGCTTTTGAGCAGGTGATTGGGCTTTTGCCCCACAGACCCAACCAAGAAGGGGCAAGTACTACAGTTATAAGACGAGAACAGTTCTGAAAAAAAAAAAATTAATTCTTCCACAGATATGATAACCAGCCCCCCTCTGCTTTCTCTACAAATTTTAACTGAAAAGTGCTTGAAAACTAAATAGTGCTTGAAAATACCAGTTAAATCCAACAATAACAAAATGTAAATGTTCATTGCAATACCAGTCATTCATGAAAGAATAAATAAAACTGGCCCATGCAGAGCTCTGATCTCCACTCCATCCAACATATCTTGGATAAATTAGAACACTAACTGTGCACTAGTCAACATCAGTTGCTGTGTTCCTTAGGGGAGCAAATCGCTGCAGCTACATTCTAAAATCTCACTGAAGCCAGTTTAAAAAAAAAAAAAAAAAGCTTTTCTGAAGGTGCCTACAGATTTAGAAAACTAATAGTTAATAATCACATTTGCTGTAGCAAATGGAGTACTCTGTGGAAGTAAAAATATTAAGACTGAAATAATACTGTGCTACAAGTAAAAAGTCCTGCACTGTTCTTGTAAATTTACTACATGAACAAATACTGCAAGAATATGCCCGTTATTCTTCTTTGCCACCCTGGGTTAACGGTTGGCCTGTAAGCCGCTTTGTATGTGCAACCGATTCGTGGCGCTGCCCCGTTGGCTAAAAAGTTTTGTGTATGCGTATATGGCTGTTTGTTTTTTATTTTTATTCTCTCATACCTATCCTTTTTAAAATGTTCTTCTTTAGACTTTATTTGCTCCTTCATACTCTGAATTTGTCCCAAAAACCTTTCTCTGCAAAAAAAACCACACACGGATACAAATAAATTCTTCATCCTTCTTCAGAAGATGTTTGCATTTGTTGTGAGACACTCATTCACAAAATAGGCTTTGAAGGCTTTTAACATCATTAATTCTAAGAATTATTGTAAGCGCTCAACTTTCAGATCCTTTTGTGGCATTCTTTTCAGACCCAATGTGCACGGCTTTTAAGGATATTTGATCTATTTTAATCTTAAATCTTGCCAAAATGTCAGATGACTAAATAGATCTTCAGAGTTACACTTAAAAGAGTGTACTGTCCACAAACAAGGGAAAAAGAAATAATGACACCTTGTCATTATACAAAAACATCTTTGGCGCCACATCAAAATATCAGTCGTGATGCTCTCAGGTACTTCAGCAAGAAAGGCGTGCTTAGCTCGCATGCATAATTGAGTCACTGGGCTAGATGAAAGACGGATATGCTGTTGTGTACAATGAGAAGCCGGAAAATAAAGATTCTCTTTGGCTGAGCCCTAATGTGAAAGGAAATGGACTGCCACTTATCGCGTATGCACTGTTATGGATGTCTTGTTTCTTGTGCTAAGCCTCTCTCACTGTTGCCAGTGTGGATTCATGATGGTCAAAAGTTTAAGAGGGTGGAGTCTTAAAAAAAGGATTGTATATCAAGTCATATGCTGAAGATCTGAGGACTTATTTGATTAAGGAAAGGCCTTACCAGAGTTCGTATCCACCTGTACGTCATTTTGCATTCTAACCTGGATGACTCAATTTGAAAATGAAAAACAATAACAAAAAATCTGTTTGTGTGATTCAGAAGTCCTGCATACTCCCCTTAAATCTTTTTTTTTTTTATTTTATTTTAAAAAAGAAACACTCTTATGACACTTTTCTGTCAGACTTCTGGCTCTTGCAACGCACTGGATGTGATTGATATAAATGCACATATATCAGACTGAAAGCTGACAAAGTTATAGTCTACCTTTGACTGGGACATGAAATATCTTCCATAGTGGCTGCATGTCTTTGATGATCACAGCTTTATACTTTGGGCTTCTCTTCCATTAGTGTTGTGACACCTTGGCCATCAGAGAGCAAATCTGCTTTTTTGAGGTAAGAGTATGCAAGGATTGTTCATTTTTCTTAACTCCATCCTGAAAAGTTTAATTTGACACTTTAGCAAAACTGCTTCACGGCTGCTCAGTGTAATCTGTCATCTTCTGTGCCCACCAACTCAACGTAATCCACCTGTGTAATGCTGTAAAATGGATTGCGGAGGACAGCTACTTGAATAAGGCTCTCAGTGGCGTCAATTTGGAAAGCTATATTTCCCATCTCATTGCTTCTTTTTGTCTATATCTCTTCCTCAAATGGCAGCAGGTTGTGTATGTTACTTTGCTTGCAGATACACGGAAAGTTATAAATTTTAGATTTACAGTACCGTGTCAAAGTCTTGAGTCACCTCTCATTTCTTTATATTTTGCAGGGAAAATTGGAAATAGCTGCAGGAGTGAAATATAGACAAGAATAAATGGAAATACTGTATGTAAGGCAAAAATAGAGTTTGTACAATTCTAACAAGCTTGAAAGTCAATATTTGCAATGACCACCTTTATCCTTCAAAACAGTCTGAAGCAGAGGTAGTGAAGCTGAGTGAGTTTAAATGCCTGGGGTTAACCATCCAAAACAACAGACAGTGTACAACAGAGGTGAGGAAGATGGTGCAGGCAGGGTGGAGTGGGTGGAGATGAGTGTCAGGGATGATTTGTTACAGAAGGATAGCAGCAAGAGTGAAAGGGAAGGTTTATAGGACAGTACTCAGACCTGCTATGATGTATGATTTTGAGACAGTGGCACTAACAAAAAAGACGGGAGGTGGAGCTGGAGGTGGCAGAGCTGAAAATGCTAAGATGTTAATTGAGAGTGACCAGGAGGGACAGGATTGGAAATGGGTACATGAGAGGGACAGCTCAGGTTGAGAGGCAAGGTTGAGAGAAGGGATAGTGGATATACAAAGGATGCTGATGATGGAGCTGCCAGGCAGGAGGAGAAGAGGAAGAGCACAGAGAGGAGTCATTGATGTAGGAAAGGAGGACATGCAGAGGGTTGGTGTGACAGAGGAGGTTGATAGGGATAGGGTGAGTTGGAGGCAGATGATCCGCTGTGGCGACCCCTAAAGGGAACAGCTGAAAGACGAAAAACAGCTTGAAGCTTCAGTGAACTGGAGCTGGATCAACTGAAGGGCCAGATGCATCTCTCAGGACATGTCGGGTCGTTGCTGGATTACTCTGGCTTTCTCTCCTATATTTTGCCTTTTGTCCTGTCTCTCTCTGCTCTCATCTTTTTCTTCTCACCCCCAAGTGGTTGTAGCTGCCCCTCGCTGAGCCTTGTTCTTCCTGTTAAAGGGAGTTTTTCCTTCCTACTGTTGCCAAGTGGGTATACTGTATAGTCTTATATATAGTCATAGTGGGTTGTGTGATTGTTTGAGTATTTTTCTAATATTGTGAGGTCTTTACCTGACAATATAGTGTCTTGAGGCAATTGTTTGGTGTGTTTTTTTCTAAAATCAATGCAGGGTCAAAATTACAAAAGTACATCTGACACTTATTTAAATGCTCTCTTACAAGTTGCACCTTAACAACAGATATTTTTCAACAAGCTTCTGACACCATTGTGGTTGGACGTTTGACCTCTATTCTGGGCAAAAGCAAATTAATTCAGTTCAGATTCTTGCAATCCTTGCACAAACCCGACCTCGAAGTGTGGACCACATATTTTCAGTATGTTTGAAGTCAGAATTTTGTAAAGGCCATTCCAAAAGCTTTTTTTTTTCATTCGACAACCAGCTTTGATTTGTGTTTGGGGTTCTTGCCTTGCTGAAACAACCAATCGTGTCCAAGTTTCCACCGATAGTTTAAGGTTATGCTGAAAAATCTGCCTCTTTCATTATTACATCCACTCTGTTCTCTGTGTCAGTTCCACTAGCAGCAAAAATGGAATTGCATGGCTAACCTTTAGCCATACAAATATACCTCATGGTATTGTAGAAACTTGAACTTTAGCTCATCTAACATTCTTCAGAAACAGCTTCTGTGTGCAGATCATCAGCTGTAAAAATTAGTTGAGCTTTCAGAGGTTTCTTTGGAACAAGGACTTTCTTGGATAGGAGCTCCTCAGTCCATGATGATGTAAGACTTACTTAGGCTGCAAGAATGATATTCTATGGAATCCTGTGCACGGTCATTATTGGGTTGTTTCTGACCATCCTAACTTATTTCTGCTGTGATAGTCTGGGACTTCTTCCAGGCTGTGGGAACGTGGGTGTTGGTCCAATAAGTTGAATGAGTGACCAGTCTGCTGAGCTTTTGAGGTAACAGACAAGTGACCATCCATCCATTTTCTTCTGCTTATCCTTTTCAGGGTTGCAGGGGAGCCGGAGTCTATCCCAGCTGTCATAGGGCGAGACGCAGGGTCAGGTGGACAGGTCGCCAGCCTAACACATAGAGACAGACAACCATTCACGATCACATTCACACCTATTGTCACAGAGCTGGGTGTTGTTGTTGTGGCCGTCTCTCTCTCTCTCTCTCTCTCTCTCTCTGTTTTGATCCAGGCTGGTTTCTCCTCCTCTGCAGGGCAGAGCTGGAGGCTGACGCACGGCCGCCCTGCACATCTGTGGCTTGTTTGTCTTCGCCAGAGCATAAGCTAACTTGTGTGGTTTTGGTGATCAATTGCCCGTACCATTGGAACTGGCTCCCTCTCCACTTACCACGGAAAACCTCATTCTGCTCCAGCCTGCCTGCCCTCCTGGACAAACCTTGGAGTCACTGCAGCTACTCCCCCTCCCCCTCTCTGCAATAAACCGCCGTCATCCTCAAGTAAGCCGCTTCATTCTCATCACCCACTTACCCCTGGCTACATCTGGACTTTCATTATTTGTGAACACACAATAACCCTGCTTCTCATTTTGTTTAGAATCACCCTTTCATACGTAAAGTGCTCCACCTGTGGTGCTTTGGATTGGGCTCCCTGACAAAACTTATTAAAGCCCCGGTTGATAATAGTTTATTGTTGTACCTCTTCCAATGCCTGTTCCTAATAAATTGTCAATTTATTATAAGTGCCGTCTCTTCTGTGTCTGCAATTGGGTCCACTTTGAGCCACCGACCATGACACCTATGGGCAATTTAGAATCTCCAGTTAACCTAACCCCACTAAGTGCACATCTTTGGACTGTGGGAGGAAACCAGATTACCTGGAGAAAATCCACACAAACATGGGGAGAACACGCAAAGGAGAACACAGAAAGGTGCCGACCAAGGGGAATCAAAGCCGGGACCTTCTTGCTGTGAGGCACCAGTGCAGATCTGCTGAATATAAAACCCAAGTGGGAGCACACCAGTCGATCCTGTCAGTCAACTCATTCCTGTTTATATTATCATTTCTCAAGCTCTTTTCACAGCAAACCAAAATCACCTTGAAGCTACACCCAGAGCATGCCCCCATCCTGCTTTCATGTGTATACTCCATCCCTCCCTGTTGATTCTGAATGAGAGGGGAGGGTATACCCTGAACAGGTCACCAGTCCATCACAGCAGGTATTTGTTGCCTTTAAATCAAGTACAATTGCACAAAACAGGATATACGTGACAACCCATATTTTTCTGCTTTTCCAATTTGCTTTTATGGCAGCAACTTGGAGGTCTATTTGAAAATATAAGCTGAGCTAATGAAAATTATTCATATACAACCTGACACTTGCATTCGAGTTAGCATAAGCCCTCAGTGGATAAATACCTTTTCCCCCAATGCGAGTTTGTACTGCAGTATCCATACTATGCCAGTATTTTTACAACAAAAGCTGGATGCCATGAGTCAGCTGGGATTCTGTTGTTCTGTGTCAAGTAATTTGATGTTCACCATTTTTCTACTGAAGCTCAGCAGAATTTATTGTCTTTATGCTCACTCTGTTTATTTCCATTCTCCCTCTTGTTCAGTTCTTTTTTTCCACTTACAACGCTGTAAGCTGAGTGAACCAGTTGGATTTTTGCATCAACGAGCCAATCTAATAAATCAGGTTTTGGATCAGTTCACTATTTGATTTGGTCTATTTACAGGACTGGCAACAAAATATACATAAAATTGACCAACTTGTCATCCAAGCTTCTTTTTATTGGCTGCTGTCGAGTGCTATTTCAATGCCAGATTGAAGTCCTCATAGGTCCTGCTCCATAAATCCTGTTACAGACATAAGACCATGGATTTTCATTTCAAGTATTAAGAAGAAAAAGAAACAGAATAAAATTATCACATTTTGTTGATTAAAAAAACACTAAGCAGTTATGTGAAAGATTCACAAATTGCAATGAATGAATTACTGATTTAATGCCAAGTCTTATTTGATGAGTGTGTAGAATGTGCTGAAGAATCACACTTTGTAAATCCTCATTAGTAACGTGTTCTCACTCCTCTGGCTGAAATATTTCTTCTTCAGAAGCTGATTTAGTTGCTTGACCTGAACTAATTAGCGACACCTTCACTGATGTGTAGTTGTGTTTCTTTTAGAAGTCTAGTACTGTGTGTCTGAAATGCCACGGTAAATATAGCATCAACTGAGAAAACCCACAAAGGCCTGTATGGTGTTTATAAAATGCATGCAATCTACATCATCAAGACCTACAGATGCAGCTATGTAATCACTTTCAGCTGGGTGTCTTTTGTGTTTATTAAATATCATAGGAATAAGGATAATGTTTCCAGAGCCCTTAAGCAGCCCCTCGAGGCACGGAAGCTCTGTTAGGATACCAGGGGCACAAAGATTTGTTAGGATACGAGGGGCACGAAGCTTAGTTAGAGTAACAGGGGCACGAAGCATTGGTTAGAATACCAGGGGCACGAAGTTTGTGTGGCTGTGGTTTGGCTAAGTTAGCGGTGGAGGGGCTTAAGTGTGGGTTCCCGGGGCCTGCTGGAGCTTAAGGATGCCAAGGTGGAGCTCCAGGGGGACGCTGTGGAGACTCTAGCCAGGCCAGGGTGCCTCTCCCTTGGCCTGGGTGTGTGGAGAGTCCCCCCCCATCCCCCCTTCCATGGATGATCTCCAGGTGACGCTGTGGAGAGTCTAGCCCGGCCAGAGTGCCTCTCCCTCGGCCTGGGTGTGTGGAGAGCCCGTCGAAGTGACGTGCTCAGTCGTGCCATGGTGTCCAGTCAGTCTGTATTGTCCCTGTGTCGCTGTACTTATAAGCTTGACTAGGCTCCACCCAACAAGTGGAGCTATTAATCCTTATTGGTTGATTGCCTGGAGACTTGGCATGCATCAGTGCATTGCTTTGTACTATCACCTTATATTGAACAATATTTTTTTTCTGAAAAAAAAATATGCTTGGCTCTGCGCCTCAGATGTAACGGTCAGTATGTGAGTCACAAACCGGGCCTAACAGATCAAAAGCCAGGAAACATGTTCTGCTGCAGGAGTGGTTTAATAAGTTGCTTTGGATGTTTTGATGTGTTTGTCACACAGTTCCTGGATGTGTGTGATCCTTTCAAAATATATTTATTATTTGACATACTAGTACTGTATATTCTTTCATGTTACCAGATGATAACGTATTTCTTTTTCCGCTATTTCTCCACTTCCTTGCTGATATGAATCTTCCTCAGACCTCCGACTTGTTCATGAGAGCATTCTTGTCCAAAATGCACTCATAGAAATCATCCCGCATAAACTCTTAGGGAGGATAGCAATTTTCTAGCACACCTTGTATGGATGGATGATACATTAGAAAAGGTTGCAGATGGAGTTTGGGGACTGTGGGGGCTCAAGAGGAGCTTCATCCATTAGCTTAATGCGTTCTTTTCCACTCAATACCTAATACCCTTAATGCTCTAATGACTACTTTGTCATGTGCTCTTTTCTTTTCACCTGCCTTTTGTGTTTGGGGAAGATCAAACAGAACATATCACACTCTGTTAAAGGTATTTCTGCTTAGTAAACAATAGTACGAGTTCACATTCTAGTGCTTCAAAGTACTCAGAAGATAAAAGACTTCACGGCTCGGTAAAGATGCTAAAGATGCCAGGATGCTACACCGGGCTGTGGCATTGCCTCTAAAAAAGTGGATTTACATATACTGACGTGTCACTGCGCCTTCTGGCTTCTGCTACATACACAGGAGCATATGCCTCACAGCTGTCAGTGCAGCTGGAAGGTCTAGAGCTCACTGCTCCAGGTTGTAAATATGCAAACTTGACGATTAGCTATGCAAGGCAGAGACATCACACATTTAATATATATATATATTTAAAAAAAAAGACTGTCTTGCTGAAACTTGGAATGTCAGATGAGTAACACTGATTTTACTGAAAATTATGCCAATCAGATATGAATAAATAAACTTGATAATATAATTTCAGATATGGTATGCACTAAGATATGCCTATATAACAGTGTGTTTTATAGCAATTTGGTCTGTCAGTCCACATTTGGTCCAGACTGAAATATGAAATATGTAACAGTAATAAGATGAATTGGCATGATATCCATGGTGGCCAGAGGAGACAGTCTACTGACAGACTTCTGGTCTAGTGAAGGAAAAGACATTCTACAAAATTACAAATGTAATTAAGCATTTGTGGTCTGTAGTCACATAGGACTTTTGTTACCTGGGGACCTCCAGTAATTTGAGAGATTACTATATTTCCCCAAACACGCAGATCCTGTAATAAAATTTCTGCATCTCATTGACTTCATGGTGGACAGGTTTTTAAACGCACCTTTCTCCTGCCAGCTTTCTTCCAGTTCTGTTGGAATTAAAAAAAAATAAAATAATAAAAAATTTTAGACCGTATTCTGTGTGCAAAAATTAGCAGGCGCATGGAGCATGGAGACCCAGTTTACAGAACGAGTAAGCTTAAATCCAATAGAAAAGTAACATTTTAAAAGTTGAGGAGAACGATGCCATGCATGGCAGTAACAGGCTCAAATTTGTCACCATATCTTCACTTTGCTTATGCTGTGCAAATGTGCTGCAGGAAACAGATGCGCGGTGAAAGTGTTTTTTAAATCCCATGCACAGTTCACATCCCCTGATAATACTAGTAGTCTTATGCAAATATGGCTTTAGATAATTATTTTTATTTGGTTCCCATGTTGCAATAGCTTTATTATTATTATTTATTCCATGGCTTTTCGTCTTATGCCATCACTGAATCAAAAATTTAACTGACATATCATCAGCTTCTGTTGTAATAGGTGTTCAGTCATTCAGTTCATTTAGAAAATGTCAGCATGATGAATATAGTATATCCAGTGCCTGCTAAACATCAGCAACTGCACTGTAACTGAATAAAGTATGTTGGCATGCAAGTGTAGCTATTTAGCTTCATGTGGGCTACAATGCGAATATCCCAGCTGCATGCATGCACACAGTGTTATGTCTGAAAGTAATGAGTGTCATTAGTTCAGCATCTCATTATAACCCAGTGCTCCAGGTGGGAGAGAAAAGGGCCCCCCAAACATTTTTTAATCTCTTCAGGGAATTCATTCTCGGAAACCTCATTAAACCACTTCATCTGTTGCCGTCACCACCTTCGAAACTTGTGAGGGGAGGAAGATATTTCTTGGATAAGCATCAAATATTTGTACAGCTCTAGGCAGGTGTCAGATTCGAACAACACTCATGTTTTAATAAGGTGGAAAAACACCTCCACCAGTACCTTCATAAGCATGTCTCTTGACCGTGCTGCCCAAAATGAAACTTTTTGATGTTAATACACCCAGGGTCCGTTTCTTTGCCATATCTAAATAAATAAATTGTTTTATTTGGTCTGAAATCAGGGATCTGTTATACTGAAGATATCGCTGCTTCGCTTGCTCCAGGTAATGGACAGCCATCTGCAGTGTGCTTCGTGTGTCTCTGTGTGAGTCCTCACTCTAGGAAGCCGAAAATCTCAGCAGCCGCAGAGGGAAGAAAAAAAAAATTCCCCTAGAGAAGAAGAAGGAGCAGCTGAGACTAATTTGTCAGATTACCTGGCAGCTGGGGAAAAGTAGCACCCCAAATAACCCAAGAGTTTTGCTGCGTAATTGCTTTCATTTGCGATTCATATTTGAGTGCGTGTGTGTGCGCATGCATGTTTTTGCAGTGTGGGATAAAATATTTCAAGATGAAAGGTAACACCACGGATACTTGTACTGACAAGGTGAAATTCATAGACTTCCAAAAATCATA
>JAVDPK010002559.1:1068736-1091854 GCA_034780415.1 Cichlasoma orientale | reverse complement strand
AGATCCCACATCCTGTTCATGTAACCCCTCTCGCTGGGATTGCATGTGTAGTAACATTCCAACAGTTCCCGGTTCTCCCGGTGAATAAAGGTCAGCTTTCAGTTAGTTTAATCCATCTCTGAGTTGGCATCTGGGTCCACTTTGTACCCAGTTCATAACAAAAGAATACAGTCTGTATCCAGATGATTCAAACAGATGAAACTAAATCTAATAATAAAAAAAAAGTTTAATATTTCTGGCTGCACATCACAATGCATTTTATTCTATATTTGTTCTCATACTTTACACAAGAGCATGCCCATGAATCAGTTCAGACTGTTATTCTTTAAGACTCATCAGAATCATAACAGACAGTGCAAATACTGTCTATACAAAATGTTACAGTTCCAGAGGGTGCATTTTATAAGTTCCTCCTCTCATCCCTACATTATATAATAGAGGCAGTCTTATCTGCCCACTCACTGGTCTGGTAAAACTAAGGCTACTAACAATACATCCAAGATGATTAGGGTGGTAATGTAGTCCATTCGCTCAGTCAATAAGCCTACTTCAGTCTGACTCAAACTGAGTAATCTAATCGAATCCCTTTCAAGCAACCATAGATATCATCCAATGCAAGCAAAGTCTAGTAAATATACCGGATTGTAACACTATATCAGTTTCTCCAAACCCACCATCTGACGTATTTCCAAGCTAGCATCAGTGTAAGTTAAAAGGTAACTAAATCGAATGCTAATATTGCTGAATGATTAAATCACTATAATACAAAAAGTTGTGTCATTAATTCAAGCCTTGAAGGAAACTGGACACAAATATAGGACTTTTTGAGGGCGCCATAATTTTCAGAATTCAAAGATGAGTTTTTCTGAGTACTGAGTACTTTTCTGAGTGTCCTGTCTGCCAGTTACTGAAGTCTTCTCTTGTGTGTTTCTTTTACAGCAGGCAGTTTGATTGTTCATAGCAGGAAATTCAGCATAGAGAATGGATTGATTCTTTCCAAGTACACAAAAGCAAAGTCCTGAAAGTGGGCTTTACACCTGGTCTATTTCGGAATTCCCTCCTTGTTCCCATCACCTGGTTTCCACCTGCACACAAGTCCCCAACTCATTAATCAGCTCCCTGTTATTTTGCAAACACTTACAGCCACTACTCTTTGTCTGTTGTGCTGTCTCAGCTGTACTGCTGCTTTCTTCTTGACTTGTTTTCTTTTCAACTTGGTTTTGTCCCTTCCCTGCCCTTTAAAATGTCTGTCTGCTTATTTATGCCTTTTTGAACCACGTTCCCTACTCTGGCTGTCTGTCTTTTCCTTTCCTTTGTTTTTTTGACCACACAAGCCTCGCTTTTACCTTACTGCCCGTGAGTCAAAACGTATTACTCTGTGTTCTCTACTGAGCCATGACACAGACACTGAAAACTGAACTGTGGTGAACTAAACGGCAGCCTCGTAACAATGAAAACTTTTCAAAGCATCCATTAATTTCACTCTGTTTGAGTCTCTGTTTCTAAATACTTTGAAGAAAATGGATTATTGTCTTTTTCAAAATTGTTGTGGTAACAGATTGAAAGATTAGTACTTCCTGCTTTAACATGCTGATATTTCATCTCCATTAACAGCCTGCTTTCCCGTAAATCCATCAATATCAGTGCAACACCAAATTTAGTCACCGCTGCAGGCCCTGAAGGAAACAAGCGAGCAACTCAATACTTCTATCTAAGGTGTGAGGAGTAAGGAATATCCTGAGAGCTTTCTGAATCATCTGTGTCAAAGTCTGATAAGGAGTGCTGTCCAACCAACATGGATGGTTGTTCAGAGAAAAATGAATCTATTTGACTACTTTGAAATACATGGCCCTTGAAATAGCACATTTGTCATAAGCAAATCAAGCTTGAAATTAAATTTGGTGAGGTCCAATACCACAAAGAGTGGGCACCAGGCGAGGTGAGTATGCTAGATATGGTCTGAATTAATCCTAAGCTCCGGTTTTATAAAACAAAAGAAAACTACTCAGATCATTAAAAGCTCACAGGAATCAAGTTTGTTTTTTTATACTTCGGACCCTTTTGAGCCCTTCCTTTAGATGTACTTTATGTAGTAAACACAATATGTGCAGTAAATTAGGCAGGGAGGCTGTGTTGAGCTTGCTGAGCCTGAGAACAATCTTTACACTGTTACCTTTTGTCCTCAAGGGGATCCACAAATAATCACTGGGTCACTGTAATGGCAGCGTCGGCTCTATCTGGCCTTCGTCATCACAGCGTGCAAGTAAAACTCCAACGCTTCGAAGCCCTTTTAAAAGGCAGCGCATAGACAAGATACAAGCTGCTGTCTCCCACAATCACATGAATCTTTACCAGCTTCTAAAAGCAACAGTGAAGTCCTCTTTCATATTTACAGTACTCCCCCCAACCCACCCCTCAGGGGGAAAAAAAACAGGTTGGAAGGGATTGCTATCTTATCACAACCAATACTTCTCTTTCACACTTCAGACGCCTACAAACACGGACTGAGACATAACCACTCGCCCAGTCTTAAACCTTTTGTATAGTAAGTCTTTTTGTATTTTATTCAAGATGATATCATCCTCCTGGGGCAATCAATTTATAGAGATATTGGATACTGGGCACAATCCATAACAGTACAGAGCATACTGTTATCGTTACAACAAAAATACACAAACATGCTATAATTTTAGAATAAATAAGGTGGAGAGAACAAAAAAAAAGGAAACTGACTGACTGGAGGGGTAGGAACTTACAAATATGTGCACAGAATTAGCTCTCACATTAGCTCTCCCACTGGCAACTTCTATCACTTGCAGTTTTTCGCCTTGATGCTGGAGTGGCAGGAAGAACCTCCAACTGTTTATTTTCAGGCTGCAGTCAAAGGCCTTGTGTGCCTTTGGTGTCAAACAGGCATTATAGCCTATCTGCCCATCTGTGTTTACCATCTGTAACATCAGATTCACACTGCATTAGCATTCTCACTCCAGCCTTGGTTTGGCTGTGAATTACAGGGTGCCTTCTCTCATATGAAGTACTAGCATAGCATTTGTATACTTAAAAGGATATTAACTGAGCTTCGGCCACTTGGAAGCAGCAGATAACGCTGTGACACACTTAAAACGATGACCAGTTCCCTGGACTGAAGCCAAGACTTAAGTGTGCAAACAGTGTCTCAGTGGGCCACTTGAGGCAGCATCCATAGACTCCCCCAAGTGGAAATGGCCAATTTTAAAGCTGAAATAAACATATTTGCAGATAACGCTAATTCACTAGCAAATTTCCCTGTTTGTGAAAAGAAAAAACATGAGGTGAACTTTGATAAAAGTCACTCCTTTAAATTTTATTATGCATAAATGAAGGGCGTGGCTACCTGAGTGACAAGTGGATATAGGTTTATCTTATTGGGGCAAAAGAATTTGTTTGTTTTTTTGTTGTTGTTTTTTTTCTCAGTCAGCATTTATTTAAACCGCTAACATTGGTTAACATGAGATTAAAAGTCATTGTCACCACTACCTGCCATGGTGAATATGCTGTTAAGAAAAAAAGCCTGATTAATTCTGCATTTTTACCTTGCAAATATTGTACATTCACTCTCCTTTAAGCTCTCTGTTTGGTCTCCACAGACGCTGAGGGAACTATACGGATTTTAATTTTTAACTTCTTTATGCTCAACTTACCTCAGCTAACCCTATGCTTGCGTGCTTTTTGGTGCTGCTTAGGATGAATTTTTGTCTAAAAGGATTCTGAACAATTGCACAGTGTGGGATGTCAGCCTACAAAAATAAATGTGACCTAAGGCAGCTTTGGAAATTGTCTCTTCAAAGTGAGGCACACTGTGTAAACAGCATATTTACTCCCACAAAGTTGTTTGCAGTAGCCTACAAAGGCTAAACTTTCCCAAAATGCCTTTTAAGGCATTTGATTGCAAAGTTGTCAGATTTTACAGAGTGTAATGATCTCTGTTTGAAAAAAAAAAGTCTGCTTGGTGCATTCAATAAACATTTTTCCTTATTTAATAAATGATACACCATTTAGTAAAGAAAGCGAGAACGATACTTCAGGTCTGAAGCCAACAGAAGTGCACTCATGTGCATCACGCTTTATAACTCCTCTGAGAACTTCTTTGTTGTGAGAGGGGTTGCTGTAATCCATCTGATTGGCCAAGCCCTGACCCACTGCTAAATATTGCTTCAAGTATAAAACTCACTTGTTCTGGATGTCAGATTCCAATTTAGTTTAAGTCAAGGTCATTAACTCTCAACTGGAATGCGTCCAGAGTTTGTTATTCATTCTGTGTCGGTGCTGCCTGCACTCAGTCTGACATACTGTACATACAGCGTATGCTGAAAAATGACTGATCGGGAAGCAGTCAGCAGGTAGGAGTCCACCTGAAAACACCAGCGCACAGGTGCAGAAAGGGATTGCCTCACGGCGATCAAAAAACATTGAACATTAAATAACACTGGACTGTTTTATGAGTCTTAAAATTTATTTCAGAAATATAGAAAGTGTGCAATTAGGTCAGTTGAAGAAAGCTCAACTTTATTACTTCAGGCATTGACTTTCTCGCCATAGCTGAGCTCACCACAGAGGCGTGCCTACAATCCACAGGCTCAAGATTTAGTTTGCTGTCTATGTGTCGGTGTTAGTTAAATGTTCTTCTGATTCTGCAGAGACTCTAACAGTGTAGCCTGACAGGAGGCGACCAGTGACCTTCCTGCACAGGAGGATCCTGTTTCACAAGAACAACCTCTCTAACTTTGGAAGGACACGATGCTCTCTTGCTGTGTTTTGGCTGCATCAGTTTCACTGACACATATCACGTCATCATAGCTTCAAAAATAACTGAATCCCCTTTACTTTTCAGGAAGATGTATGGCTCCTCTTTCCTGTGTTTGTTTTGCTCGCGCTGATGCACGTTCGCTGCGCTGTCTCTGACTCTGCTAATCTGTCTCTGTTCAGGCGTCCCTCCTCCTTCGTCACGGCATCAATCAGGCGAGCAGCAGAGTCCTCAGTGGTGGGTTGTAACCGGTGGTTCACTGGCAGTTCAGGAAGCTTATTTCCTCCCAGAGGTGACATACACCACATTGTTCTTTCCCAACTCCCATTTCCTTCTGTTGATGAGTTTCCATCTAAGCCTGCAGCAGCAGCAGAAATAAAGACAGCTTCACTCCACATAGCTTCATCTAAACCTGGGTTACTAGTGTGTTAACAGCTGATGATGCTGAATCCTCAAGTCTAACTTTAATTTGACAACAATGGCAGTTAATACATAAAATACATAAATCTGTGGTTTTTTTTGTCCACTAGTCTTGTTGCAATTTTTCAGAAGCAGAGGTGTACCTCTACACATCTAGCAAGTGAACCCTAAGCGGCATAATGGCCATAAACGGTCCTCCATTAAATTCGGAGACTTCAGAAACTCTGCAGCTTTTTCATCCTCATTAAAGGAGCTACTGAAAGTGATGATGATATCATCAAAACTGTTTTATGTCTGATCCCCTGTGGAAAAGCTCAAGTCCTTCTTTCTGAACGTGGAGCACAAACATCAGAAGGCAGCTAGAAGATTTATAAGATTTATTGTGCGACTTTAATATTTGATGCCAGCCGAAATGTGACCATTGTTGTCCAAAGAGCTGATACGGATGATTAAAGAAGTAGTGATGCTTAGAATGAAAGCTTGGCAGTGTGCTCAGCAGCTGTGTGGCCATAATGGTTTTTCCCATTCAAAACTATAATAGTGAGCTTCTAACATCTACAGCGGTGTTACGATGGATCTTACAGTGAAGTGTTTTTCGAGTTGTTTATGGCTATGGCCAGTTACTGACATAGCGACAATTTTTAGACGGTGGATTCAAAATAACTAACAGTAAATCATGAAAAGTCTCACAACACTTCGATACCACAAGTAAATGCATTTTCCAGGCAATCAGTAATCATGTAATGACAAAATTGACTGCAAATAATACACTATCTTCTTCTCATCCTCTTCATTCTGTGCTGGGGCATAAGGCCATGATAATAGCAACACTGTTAACATGGCTGTCCTCAGGTCCTGATTATGGTGTTGTGTGGTCAGCGCTCAGTGTCAGTTTTCCAGATCCTTTCTAGTGACACTCACTTATGCCTAAAATATCTATTCCATACTCCTGCATTTCCTTGGACATTTCAAATCTTTGTGGCCTAAACAGGGTCACAGTCTAGCATCCCTATTTGCTGACATTAGGGCATGTCACAGGTGGGCCTGACATGCCATTTATCTGGGGGCCAAGCCTCCTTTGAGACCCTGTGGCTCTGCCTGGGGCCGGAAGGTACCCAGTTTACCCAGTCTCCCACCTCATGGAGGATCCTATATCTGGGCCGTGTGGGTCTCACTGCGTGAAAGGCTATATCTGGCAAGGGAAGACTTATGTGCTCACCTTCCAGTTTACAGCAATGCTGCTAGCCAGTGTTGAGGTTGGAGCTGAACTGTACGAGGACAGATTTTAAAACGCACACAAAATCATGATATTTGCTATTAACTTTGACAGAACACCCATTCTAAAAGACAGCCAGATTCGTAGTTATTTATTAGTAGTTCTTTATTTTATGGCTATGGAGAATCAGTTACAGTATCTGGTCACATAATATACTTTATCTGGCACAAAGTTGTTTATCTAAGAAGAGAACTACATAACCTCTGGGATCACTGTGAGCAACTTTATTTTCTTTCTACTTTTGTGTTCCTACACAGTATATTTCGCTTCCCTATATTCCATATGAAAACTCGGTGTTGGTCCAGACCAGTTAAAATACACTGGCCTACAATAAAAGAAAGGTGATGTTGCTATTTCCTCCTTTCAAAAAAAAAAGAAATCAAACTACAACAGAAAACTTCCATTTTCTGTGGGCACAGCCGCAGCGATTCTCCTTGGCTGTGCTGAAGGTATTGTTGGATTGTAGCTGCCTTTTTTGTTGAAGACACGGTGCTATTCACATTTCTAGCTGTGCTGTAACCAGCCTTTTTTGAACTTGTGATCCTTTTTTCTCAGAAATGGCAGATATGCACACCACACTGGAGCTCCAATACAACACCCAGCCAGCATAACCATTACAGCGTGAGTGCACACAAGAGCCACGTGCATGTGGTACTATGGTGTCACAGTAAGCACAAAACGACCATGATATAGTGGGTCAAAACTTTAGTTTAGGTTAGTTTTACTTACTGACAAGTATGTTACACGAACCGGGTAACACACCACAGCATTTATAGCCTAAGCTAGTTTGCGGTGCCTGTCCTACAGCTGAAGATCCATACTAATAACCTGGTAATAACCTTGGAGAGGCGTTTCGATTTTTTTCGGCTTTGAGAAGGTGCTTTTTAATTTGCCGTACACGTAATCTGTTCCTGAGGTCTTTTTTTTTTTACGTTAGTAATTCTTTAGTCATTCAGTTTAATTTGAACTCATTTAATTCCCTTTGTGATAACAGTCCAGTATGGGAATGTTAAACACTGTCCAGTGGATTTAAAAGAAATAAATAGTATATTAGTATATTAGTATAGGGGTCATGTGCTAATTTCTCTACAATTACAATCTGTGTTGTTTTTTGTTTTTGTTTTTTAGACAAAATAATATATAAAATAACAGCCCACATGGTGGTGGATAAACCTTCTGCATTTTAGATATAACTTTTACTGCCACGTTTATAAATTAAGCATTTGTTTGTTTTATTATAGCAGTTTTGGTCCTCCATGCCATTACAGGCAGGGTAATGGATGATAGAAACTTCACGAGAGAGAGAAAAAAGAAAAACATATTGTGTACAAGGGAGAATTTCAACAACTCGGGAGTTATGGGAACTGGAAATGCAGAAAGCCTCAATAAATAATGAATGAAGTAACTTAACTTGTGGGCAGTAAAATATGGCAGCAACCTTCTCCTCCATCAAGTCCTTGGTTCAATAGACCAGTCATTAAATACTACTTATGTGGACAATATAAGTTGTTTCCAATTCTACCATAAATAATCTCAAAGATGAAACATGGATGAAGGATCACAAATCACAACAGAGAATAAACTGAGGTGAATCTGGCTTCCAATAATTTCACATCTAAATTATAACTAGACAAAGTCTTCAAGTAGAAAAATTTTATTAGAATTTTTACAGAACGTAAAACCCTTTTAATTAACCAGTTATTTATAGATTAAAGTTTAAAAACAGATGTGCCCCATCATATAACCAAACCAAACCATTGCTTGGGCAGATCGCTCCCATACAGCAGCAGCACGACGGATTCAGTAGTGTTGTCTTGGAGCTTGACATTCTTTCAGTATCATTAGTTAGTGGACTATAGCTGCAGTACAGTAACGGATTTCACACTGGATACTGACTCCGATCCTGTACAGAAATAAACTTATTGAAATCGTTCCGGGAGGTCTTGGTTTTAATGACATCATACACACACACAAAAAAAAGGCATTCATTAAAGCTAGGCACCTATTTTGGGGTAAAGGTGTATGAGGGCTAATTAAAAACAAAAGACTGATTCAACATAAGAAAAAAATATATCATCAGTGATTAAAAAATAAACATTTATATTCATGCATTACAGTTAGGAATCAAAAACCTACAAAAAAATTTGACCAGTTAAGAGAGCAGAACTGAATAGAAACATTTATAAATATATGAATTGGCAGTAACCAGAAACACTGGTTAATTCATGGCGTTGAATAATACAATACACACACACCCCCAAAAAAAGAGAAATTTAATTTTAGCAGACATGTGAACAACCTGCTGTAATGCACTTAAAAAGATTAATTAAAAAAAAAAAAAAAAAAAAAAAGAAAGAACCTGCTTCCAAAGTGATCACAAAGTAGCTCCAAACACAGGCGAGCAGTTTTGCTTTTGTGGTCCCACTGTATGTGAAAAGCCACATATTAAAAATCACAAGGAAAATAAAGAACCTGAACATCCACCTACGCAAGAATGTAGAAAAAAAAAAGTCTAATTAAATGTTACTTTACTAAGTAGAAATTTCTTCATTTCAAAAGGTGCTTTCCCATCACAGCAGACTGCCAATGCTGCTCCTACGCTGCATATAAATGTACTTCTTTAAAAAAGAAAAAAGAATTACATATTAAAAGTACCAGACGTATTTATTTATTTTTTTTCCTTTTTAAATCAGCTGGCCAGGCAATTCGAGTATGTAAACTCTGTGTATATGATGCAGGTTTTCCAACACTTATGAACCACTTGCAAGACAGTTTTATCCATAAGTTAGAAAAGTTGAAGAGAAACATTCAAAAACATCTAGCAGATGTTATGTCTCTAACCACATGCAAATTTAAAGGAGCCTCGAAGTCCTTCTCCATCCCATTTGTGGGGTCGTTTCAATCAAACCGCAGTATAAAAAGGTCCAAACGCTCCATGTTCAGTCAGCCTAAGATTCCATGTACTAAAGTTCCTTAGGGTCAGTGTTGCACAACATAGCCCTCAAGAATCACAGTATGACATGTCAGCTGACATGTTTGTGGGTTTCATTATCACCATAGGCAACATTTTTCTATATTATATTTAAAAAAAAATCCTATTCAGTGACCACCATGTCCATTTCCTGTGGGGCACAGTGAGCTTTAGTGGACTCTGGTCGGAGAGCAGCCGCAGCAGGGCCTTTGCTACCTGGATGCATCTGGGATGAGTCTTTTAAACCACCGGCCCACAGCCACATCTACTCTCAGCACTAATGTGACCCCAATTAGCAGAAACACGCTGCTCACCAGGAACCCTGAGGCCTCAAACATTAACCTGGAAGGACAAAGCAGAAGAGACACAAAGGCTTAAACAAAAGTCTAAACAATTCTTTCAGACCTTAAATCAACCACAGGATAAAAAGAAGCAAGACTACTACTTTTTTCAAGACCTGATGAGTTTATTTAAATTAGCTGTATATTCTCAATATTTTCAAGCCACCAACTTATTATAAAAAGTGGAGACCATACTAACAATAATATCTTTGTTTCAGACCTAGATGTAAATGTATGGCTATCAGGTAGAAAAATGAACCTGCATTGTCTAATGTGCATTCACTGAAAAGTTAGCAGCTATCCTGTATCCATATCCTCAAAAAGCATTTATTGTCAGCGAGTTCGTATGAGCTGGAAAATCCATTCAGGCACTTACTTGGGTGCAAAAACCTTCCACACCATTAGGTGTCTCCTGAGTATAGCAGCTGCACAGACTGAGGCAAAGACCTGTGAAGTGAGCAGACAGACTGAGTGGTGTGATGCGATACTGCTACTCATCCAAAAGTGTAACCGAACTAAAAAAGAAAATGAAGAAGAGGAATTTCTCTGTCTGTGGACAGACCTGTGCTCCGTGAACGAGGAGGTAGCGTGCTGAGAGTTGTAGAAGCGCAGAGCTGAACAGCTGAGGGTTTTCTCTCAGTCTCATCTCCATCACAGCATCCTCTCCCTCATCCCCACAGGCTTGTCCTCTGCTCCCACGCACCTCACAAACCAGGGGCCAGAAGAGTAATAATGGACAACTCACTGAAGACAAAGAAAGAAAAATAATAAATCAGCAAGTTCACAATTCATTTTAAGCACCGAGCACACAATTTCACTTAGCTGCTTAATTTTACTTGATTGCTTTTTAGATTTTTTTATAATTCTCTTGAATAATAAGTTTTAAGTTTTGTTTATCCTTTAATCCTATTCGTTTTGCAGAAGCAATAACCTACTTTTCCTAATGGATTGTGATTCATTTTTTCTTGAAACATTAACATTTATTTTTGCTTCTCTGGCACCTACCAGCAAAAAGAATGTGTGAAGAAAAAGTATTGAGGGTAACCAGTGAGGCAGGCACTATAGTGCCCGTGTGTCCTTCAGGGAATCCCACAAAGGCAGCACCCCACTGGATAGAGGGGAAGGTGGGTAAATGACCTGTGGCGTGAAAGAACTGGGTGGCAGCCAGGGCCCAGAGAACTACTGGAGTCCAAGGCACATTAAAACCACCTGAGGGGAAGAATGAGAGGTTGGTGAGCTGATTACAACCTGGAACACGACAGAACTCAAAATGAAAAGACGTGATGCAAACATCTTACTAGAATATTTTCCATGCAGGCCACTAAGCACTGCAGACGAGGCGTGAATGTGCAACAGAGCCCCCATTTCCAACAGCAGCAGGAGGAAAGACAGAGCCATGCCCTCTGGGTGCAGCAGCAGCAGACCAATTCCCAGCAAGCCGCCAAACAACAGCACAGGAGCAGAGTAGACTGTTCCAAGTCCATAGGCCTCCACAGCAGGTCTGCTGTCCACTTCACTGGCCCCACTCAGCTCTCCATCATCTAGGGAACGACGCATGCGCTGATAGATCTGTGGGATAAGGTGGTGCAGCTCAGCTTGGGGGCTGATGCCAATGCTTGCTCGATAACGGGGTGGGGGCAGATGTAAACTTTTGGCTGAAGCCGGAGTCCTGGTCTTCACGAACACAGTGAGAGGGTCTAGCCAGATCAGGGAAAGCCCCAGTCCCAGCAGACAGAAGGCACCCCTGGGAAGGGCCAGCTGTGCCAAGCGGATCAGCTCAGCCAGATTCCTGAAACTGTCTTCCGGAGTGGCACTAACAGCCCAGTGGAGCCCCAGGCACACAGACAGCAGTGGTAGGATCCAGCGGGCTGTAAACACAGTCCCGCCTGACGAGTTCAGATTACCATAGTGGCAGAGAAAGCATCTTAGCAGATACGTCCACAATCCGAGAGAAATGACAGAGAGGACATAATGGAGGTTCTTCAGCTGGTTGTCCTGCAACCGGGAAAGAGGGGAAAGAAAAGCAGATGGCTGGCAGGAGCCCTGCTCTTCTCGACAGCCGTGGAATGAGAGGGAGAGGTAGAGGCTGCCAACAAGGAGTCCTACGCAGGCTAGAAGCGTGCAGCTTTCCTTCCTCACAGCTGATGGAGACAAAGCTGGGGAAGGCAGCAACCCGGCGGGCTTCAACGGATCATGGCTTGGGGGCAAAAGTAGGCCATCCCAGTTGAGATGGATGGGAATACATAGGGCCAGGGATAACACCAAAAATGTCACAACCCGGCCTTCTGCAATTACATAGCTGTCTGAGAGCAGAGAGGCACAGCGAAGGAGTGGAAACAAAAGAGAAGGGACGAGGAGGTGACACGGGATGAGCCAGCTAACACGCTTTGGAGCTTTAGTTCCGTTTTTGGACACTGGGGTACTCAGTCGACGTGAACACCAGAAGAAAAGAAGTTCAGAGCTGAAGGCGGCAGCTGCGAGGCACCACATCACCTCAATGTAGCCTTGTGTGAGCAGCTGAGCAGCAGCCACACTAACCCCCACTGTTAGTGACATAACAACCAGGGCCTTCAGTCGTACACCATTCTCCCCGATCAGCACTAGGGACAGTTCGGACAGGATGAAACACATCAGGCAAGCAAACGCCAGGATGGCTAAACCGGCTGCCATTTTCAGTGGGTTAAATCGGGCCCAGGTGGCTCGGCAGGTGTCTCTGACAGAGGTGAGGTAAGCCTGCAGAGAAGAGGCCAGCTCCGGGGAGGGTGAGCGGCCCTCTCTAACAGCGTTGAGATATATAGAAGAGAGAAGGGCAAATTCATTCTTCAGCTGAGAGAGGCTCTCTGGTGGGATGTCTTTGGCCATGCCAGAGTAAGTCTCCAGGAAACGGTTGACCTTCAGAAACAGAGATAAAATGAAATACACACACAAACCATAAAAACAACAACTCCTGAAAAGGCTCCAGGATGTATAAATATATAATAAAAACCTTTTCTGTGTAGAAACATTATAGTGTTCTAGACAGTTCTTCACTGGGCAGCATACCTGTTTTGTGTTGATCCACAGTGCCTCCAGCTGGCTGAGACTTCCAACTGCACCTTCTGTCTGCCCATGTGGTGGAAATAGAGGCAGGATAACCTGCCCTACATTACTATATGGAATAGGAACTCCCAGCAGCAGAGCCAGGGTGGGCACCAGGTCAGTCTGCGGCACCACATCTGGTTCATTCTGCAAAAATACAGGAGTGTATTTTTACATTACTACTCCATATTCCTGTGATCCAAATTTCTGCTTTGACCCTCATAATCATGTGCGATATTTTTAAGCTAATATTTTTAGCACATAGCATCATAACCTGGAGCTGCTCCGTAGCTAAGTTGTCAGTTAAATTCAGTAGGTGTATTTTGTCATGTAGCCTCTCTTAAATCAGGGTTATGCTGGATCAGAGACAGCAATATTTTCTGGCACTGACAAAAACGCCTAAGAAAAAAAAAAGTGTCTAAGTTCTGCCTTTTCTTTTAATAGCAGTGTAATTTATCTCTCGCAACTAATGACTTTCCACAGCGTACGATATAGCTCTACAGTTATGCCGCAATTATGGAAATCAGTAGATGAGTTCTCTTTTATAGTGCAAGATCCACCATTATCTGTGAAAAAAGGCGGAGACCACCTGCCAGCATCAATTTAATGGATTCTGGGAACTGCACAGCCAAGCATGAACAGAAATGTGCACGCATCAGTGGTTTAATGCTTCATGTTTTTAGTTACAGCAGCGATTCTGAAAGATTTACATGATGTAAATGTGCCGTCGCCGACAGGATAAAGACAAACACACAAATAGATGGAAACAGTTGTGTTAGTTACATGTGTCATTACTTCGTTCTTCCTTTTTAACTCGTTTTTGGGCTTGAACCAGTGATGATGTTCAGAAAAGCAACAGGATTGAAATGTTTATTTTTACCACTAAACATGCGACTGCCCACGAGTGGAATGTTATATGATGAGTGTCCTCTCATAGCTTCTTGGTCTGAAACAGAGCTCATCTCTCACTCTTATAAAAGTTGGTTTAATTCAGAGATATCTGATTGCATGGATATATTTAAGAGTTTTTCTTACTTAATTCTTCTATGGGACTTATGTGCATTTACTTATGCACTTAAAGTTTTTTTCTGGATCAGACTGGGCCTTCGGGGTTGACTGTACATGGTCTGTGTACAGTAAAGCAGATGAGCCTATGTATTTCCTACATACCAAACCACAAGAATGTTGAGCTTTCAGTAAATGAAACCCAAGTTAATAAACTCTTTACAGGGCTGAGAGGTTTCGTTTGGCTCTTATAGAATCAATGATATAAGCACTTGTTAATATACTATTCTATATTGACAGGTAAGTGTTTATATGAGAGAGAATGAGTTGCTGCCCTAAGTGGAGGAGTTTCTCTGGGTCTTGTTCATGATTGAGGTGAGAGTGGAGCAGATGCTGCAAACTGGTGCAGTGTTCAGGGCTGAGGGCAGCAGCTGCAAGGCATGAAGGCAAAGCTGTCAGTTTATCTAAGTTCCCATCCTCATCACAAGGAGCCAGGCGAGATGGTTCAGGCACCTGACTAGGATGCCTCCTGATCACCTCCTTGGTGAGGTGTCCAACTGGGAGGCAGCCCCAGGGTAGAACCAGGACACATTAAAGAGAATATGTCTCTCAGCTTGCTTGGGATTACCTCAGTGTCTCACCAGAAGAGCAAGAGGGGGTGGTTTGGAAAAATGAGGTGTAGCTGGACTGCTGACCAAGCTACCCAGACCCAGGCAAGTGGCAGAAAATGGATGGATGGATGGATATTGCACACACTTTAGCCAAAACTGTCATTTCTTTTCGAACATATATCTGTGTAGATTCTCAGTCATCCAGGTCATGGTAGTCTCAAGAGCTTGAAAAAAAGCCAGCTGGACTTCTTTACATTTTTCTTTTCTTACATACACTTGTGATTTGTTTTGATCATGACAGTATGTCTTACACTGTTATTTTATTTCATACAAAGTCGGTGTTGTACAATTGATCATGTTTTAAATAGGAATTCATCCTCCTGACATGCTGTGATCATCTCATGTTTAAACTGTCTGAAAGGGCATACTATTCTACCCACCTGCGATGGGGGTCCAGAAAAGATGGGGGAAGGACTGTAGAGAAAGATGGCAGCGTCAGTCTCTTTCTGACTTTCTCCACCATGATCTCCAGTATCTGTCATTCCATGATCTCCCATCACCACCAAGAGGGTGTCATTCTGCAGACGCTCAATCACAGACCTGGAGAGGAAACCGTTTTCACAGGTCATGCCAGATGTTTTTTCAATGATCAAATGACCAAAAGTGCCACCAGTGGATTTGATTATCGTCAGGCAATTTGTACTAGTAGAAATCACATTTCCATGCTTTCCACAACTGCCATGACTGTCTGGGTCAGTATATTACAATAACAGTGCTAGTAGGTGTTGTGACATATCTACACCACTACAGGTGCACTGTGGAAGCAACTGATGATGCAGCTGCAGCTGGATAAAGCTGTGAAACAAGCGTGTAACAGCTGTACTACTGCCTGACCTGATGACTCCATCCATCTGGGTGAGTTTCTCAGCCATGGCTGGGTGGTCCGGGCCAAACCTGTGACCGCAGTGATCCACCCCAAGGAAATGAGCGACTAGGACGTCCCAGTCCTCACCCACCACTGTTAAAATCAGCAGCAAGAGACATATGGACAGAGATGAAACACGAGTACATCAGAAGCACAACCAAAGTATCCTCTTTAAACAAATGTTTGTGCAAAATTGCATGCTTTTGCAGAGTTATAACTGGCAACACAGAATGTATGTTAAATGTAAGCTTTAATGGCACAATAGATGCATATTAAGTAAATTCATACTAGTGTTGTAGAGGTGCTGCAGGATTCCATTATCCACAGTGTGCAGATCCTTAACATTAAATGAAGGGAAGGGCAGAGAGCGATAGAATCTCTTAGGAAAAAGACTCTCCCAAGTGTCATCGCCCATAAACACTACTCGTTTGCCTATTGAGAGATAAGCAGATTTATATGAGCACAAATCAGACAGCACAGTTTGTTTTCCAGCTTCATATCCTCTTTTAGAAGTCCTAGATTTGTGGTGTTGCTAGGCAGAAAAGCATATGTCTATGTTTACAAATAATTCAGAATTGTAGCAACTCACCTGCTTGTCCAAACTGGTGAATAAGATTGTCCTCCAAGATGGCACTTGATGCAAAGTTGTTACCTACATCTACAAAGGTTGGCAAAGATCCAGTCGTGAAACCCTTGATCCGCTGCATGGTGGTCGTAGGTGGGTCAGCACGGAAGGGGTACAAGCGACTTTGTAAAGGCCTGGATGACATTGCCTCTTCCAGCACAGGTAGCTTATTCTCATAAGGTCGCGGCGCCGCGTTGTCCGGGTCATACCTGGCGAAGTCGATCTTCAGGGCGTCGATGATGAGGAGGACAACCCTGCGGAAGCGCGGCTGAGCTCGACAGAAGTCCACCGGCTCCTCTCCGGGCTCCAGCACGTCTCCACAGGTGCTGGTCCTGTTAACCTCCAGCCTGACCAGCAAGAACCCACCCACGAACAGGTAGATGCCCACGAAGAACACCGCACACATCCAGAGGAGCAGGGACAACACAGGCAGCCCCTTCATCCTACATGAACAGATAAGATTAAGAGCAACACGACAGGTAGAATACAAGAACACCTGATTTACATCAAGGTTAAGAAAAAAGTGAGAAGAATAACTGTCTGTGGGCTTCACCTGTTACAGGAGAAGACAATTTCTGGTAACGCGAAACTTGACAGAAATTTCAAGTCCCAACTAAAGCCGATTTTGGCGTTGAGAAGCGCAGGTAGCTAACATTAATGACGGTAAACGACGATTAAGTTAACGCTGTTAGCTGCGGCTAGCTCGCTTCGCCTTTTGTCACTGACCTTGTAGCCGCTGGTTTTTCGTCCTCTCCTGGCCGGACGTCGGACGTGAATGTGTGTATTAACAACACAGGAGCACAGGTGTCTCAGGTAAACAGACACCGCTCACCTTCATTGGGACTCCAGTACAATGAGATTAGATGGCTGGTGACTCGTAGGAACTTTAGCGTGGAAGGAACCCGGCGGAAATTCACGGCGGGCGCTTTTCTGTGTAACACTAGCAACACATAATTTTTGCCCTGTTTTTCGACTTACAGGTGCAGCTCTTGCAACCTTTTAAATTATGGAGTAAACCCGAAAAAAAAAAAACAGCTTTAGCGCCTCTCTGAAGATACTAACACATCAATTCATCCTTTTTCTTAATTTATAATTCACCGGTTACTGTTGGCCGTAACCACGCCACACACATAGCTCGAGCTTTTATTTTATGAATATATATGAATATGAATCTCTCCAGCGGATATGTGTCCTGTCCTCCATCACTGTGGTTGTTTATGAGCTAAGTGGGTGAGAGGAGAAGGGGGACGGGGCAGCGCTGTGTGTGTGTGTGTGTGTGTGGCGATCGAGTGAAACAGTACTTTTGCAGACAGCTGAACTACTTACTAAGCCCCTATACTGTATAAAAGAATATCCAGCGAGTGATGAACTATCATAATACCTGCCATTCCAGTCACATATCTGATATGCACTTTGCAGTTGTAGTTTTATTACCATCTAAATCCTTTGTGGGGGAGTGTCAAACTTATGGCATCCGTTTTGGAAGTGATGAAGCATTAATCCCTGCTTATAAATAAGACTGAAAAAAAATTATAGTATTTTTCTTCTTTTTAAAGCAGTCTTTGAAGACAGTTTACCTGAAAGCCAATATCTTACTATATTGTTTCTATTGAGTACATATTCTGATAGTGTGATTTATTTATTTATTTATTACCTTCGGTTTGATGGTTTTTGTTTAGTCCAGTAATTCTTGTTATTTGGATGTCAAAAGCTCCAAATTATATCTGCTCAAAATAATCCTAATTATTCATTATGAGTGAATTGAAGTTTTCTGTCCAGCCTTTCTTTCAAACTTTCTGAAACAGACACCATATAGTCATGTACTGTTTAAATCAGGTCATATGTCGATATAACTCTCAGGTGATATGTAGGTACTGATTAATTTTGTTCTCATGAAGCTCATCAGAAGAGGATTATTTTGTCAGCTTTATCTTCTGAGGACCCTGAAAAAGGATAAGCAGAAGACAATGGATGGATGGATGTTGTGTTGAATGTGTTTTAGTAGTGAAACAATAACAGACCTCTCAGGTGATATGTAGTAGGCACTGATCAGTTGATCATCAGTTATATTTATACTGAATTTTCAATTGTTTTCTAGTCAGATGCGGCTTTTATGTATATACTCAAATTTATCTTTTTGGTTTTTACATTTTTAGTGTGTTTTTAGTTTTAATTTATTTAAATTATTAGTGTTTTTTTATTCTTTCTATATGATAAACGGTTCCTGCTGTAACAACAGAAATTTCCCTCTGGGATCAATAAAGTATTCTGATTCTGAAACTTGTGGGATAGTTGATTACAGGTTTTTTGTTTTCAGCATGTCTGAACTGTGACCAGTGTTGAACTGTAAATGAACTTATCCAGTTACCCAATGACGAGGGCATTTTAAACTTTTACACTCAGACTTATATACAGTTTGCTGGTTAGAACTAGTGCTGTCGGGTTTTAAAAATGGCGTGGTTGATTCTGGTGAAGGAGTCGTTATCATGACTCCGCTAGTGACGACACTCCCTGGCCAAACAGTGGCATGCTGTTCTTCGACATCACATTTTCGGATCGTCTCGGATTGCTTAGAACCCCGGCTGAGTGGGTACTAAAAAAGTATCTGGTATCTTACTGTTAGGCTAAAGTGCCAGTCACTGCCTTATTTTGCCATCTAATATACTTTTATGTAAATGCATGTTCATCCCTTTAAAGGCATCATGGAGGGCTCATAACTGTGGGTATGAAGGTAGGTAGGTAAACCCTTAAATATTCAGTGACTATGTTTTTTTGTTTGTTTTTTTAAATCAGCATGGACTATTTTCAACATATTTACATTTTCATCACAATATCTCATGTCACTACATCCTAAACCCTCCTCATACTGAACTGAGACATGCTCAGATTAACCAATTCATGTTGTATTATTTTATATAAACTAGAAATAACAAATTTTAGGCCTTTGCAGTGAACCTTGAAATTTAACAAATACAGTGGATATAAGAAGGTATATTTGGCGCAAAAACAACATTGCTTATCACCAAAAGAACACCATACCTGCAGTGAAGCATGGTGGTGGCAGCATCATGCTTTGGGGCTGTTTTTCTTCAGCTGGAACTGGGGCCTTAGTCAGGGTGGAGGGAATTATGAATAGTTCCAAATACCAGTCAGTGTTGGCACAAAACCTTCGGTCTTCTGTTAGAAAGATGAAGATGAAGAGGAACTTCATCTTTCAGCACGACAATGACCCAAAGCACACATCTAAATCAACAAAAGAATGGCTTCACCGGAATAAGATCGAGGCTTTGGAATGGCCCAGCCAGAGTCCAGACCTGAATCCCATTGAACATCTGTGGGGTGATCTGAAGAGGGCTGTGCACAGGAGATTCCCTTGCAATCTGTGAGATTTGGAGCGGTTTTGCAAAGAAGAGTGGGCAAATACTGCCACATCAAGATGCGCCACCCTGATAGGCTCCTACCCAAAAAGACTGAGTGCTGTAATAAAAGCCAAAGATGCTGCAACAAAATATTAGTTTAAGGGTGTGCATATTTATGCAACCAGGTTATTTTAAGTTTTTTATTTTACATTTTCCCCCTGTAAAGGTTTTAGTTTTTTTCATTTGCATGTTGAAGGTTATAGGTCACATTAAAGGTGGAAAAGTTGTGAAATGTTTTGTCTTGCTGTCATTTTTTTACGTCACAAAAAACCTGGCATTTGAACAGGGGTGTGTAGACTTTTTATATCGACTGTATACCTGGTAAAACCTCAGAGGTGAACATTTATACTCAGAGAAGAGGAACATAACAACATAACACTTCGCCTTTTCAGAGGGGGTTTAATATAATGTAGGGCTAAATTGTGAATTTCCTACACGTTTGGAAACATGAGGAATCCAGCCTGATGTCAGATGCAGCAACTTAAAGTCGGTGGTCCCATCAATGCTAAAAGTAGATGAAAAATTGTCAGAACCTCTTTAAATAAGACCCATTTACATATTTTCACCGGAGCTGGGTTTGATTATTACATGAATATTAATAATCTGAGAGAACCTGAATACAGTCATGGAAAACAGGTTGCAAAGTGAGAAAACAGAACGGTATCATTCACTTAAACTTTAGGTAGAGTGGTCAAAAGGGCCCAACACATAAAAAAAAAAATATAACAACAAATTGCTCACAGGAGACTTTTTTTTACATCTCTGTCTGCGCTGACATCCATATCAGCTGGACAGTCACTGGTATGTGCTGCCTGGAGGCTGGTGTCAACTCCTCAAACAGACAATCACACAATACTCAGTGAAGATTACAAGTCCTCATACAAAAGCTGTAACGTTCCCCCAGGCTCCAGGACAAGACTTCCGAAGAGTTTATGAAGTTTCCCCCCTTCTGTCCTGTCATTTGAAGGTTTCTATCAACACAAACCTTGGCCCTTCAACATGAACTGCTGCTTCTGTTATTTAGTGGTTTGATTTCACTCGTGAGTTCTCTGTTCGTGAGGCGATCCTGACTGGTTCTCAACCTCCTTGTTGTTCTCCCCGACAACGTCTGGCGACATTCTTGGGCTCGTCTTTGCCAGCGTACTGTAAATAGTCATAGCCTGAGTGGCAAGAAAACAAGATAAACATTGTTAATGCCATATTAACTCAATAATCTAGGGGCTGTTAACACATAAATCCAATAGTGGGGACCCTGCTCATGCAAATGTGTATCTATGTACCTGCGTGACCATTCCACTAATGTCTCCAGTGTTAGAGGGCAGAAGGATGGTATTTGACTCTTTGGCGAGGTTGGAGAAAGCAGACACGTACTGCTCAGCTACACTTAGTGAAGCAGCAGCGTTTCCATTCTGAATTTAAAAGGAAAAAAATATGATTAAATCAGTGAAATCACTTTTGTAAGTCAGACTGCAATTCTGAAAAAGAAAAAAAAAAAAAAAAAGAACTAGCACATTTACCTGCTCAGTCAGAGCATCTGACAGCAGACGGATGGCCTTGGATTTTGCCTCAGCTTTGGCCAGAACGGCTTGGGCCTCACCTGGAGGGAGCAGAGTAGGTGACAAGGAGTATATCAGCCTCCAAAAGCAAAAGCTGTGAGATCAATTGTGTTAACAGGGCAGATAAACCAACTAAATGGACCTACCAGACGCTATATTGATCTGCTGTGCTTTTTCAGCCTCTGAGGCCAGGATCTGAGCTTGTTTACGACCCTCAGCAACATTAATGGCTGCTTCTCTTGTCCCTTCAGACTCCAGCACTGTGGCTCTCTTTTTACGCTCGGCTTCCACCTACACAAGGTGAATAAAGTGTGGGTGTTGAGTATATTCAAGTGATTTTAGCCTTGTCCATACAGCTATATACACACAAAAAAAAAATGTTTCTGACCTTGTCCATAAAGACCTATAATTTATTTGAAGTTATTGTGAATTCCTGTGTTGAAAACAGTGTAAAACCTTCCAAACCTAACCAGAGCTATGTCCAAAAAGTCTGTTGTGTTAAAAGTGTTTTAGGTTGCACTTTAATGTAATAGCAATTTGTACCACAAGATGGTGCAATAAAATCAAAACGAAACAAGATGCTTTACAAACTACAAACTTAGCATCTGTGGCTTCTTTGATCTCTTTTTATTCTTTTAAGAAGCCAAAACATTTCTCTCACCTGCATCTGCATGGACTCTTTGACACGAGGTGGAACATGTATATCTTTGATCTCGTAACGAAGGCAACGGATCCCCCACTCGTCTGAAGCTTGGTTGATGGAGTGGACGATGTTGGAATTGAGGGACTCTCTTTCCTTATAAATAAAAACATGCATAAATACAGCATATTCCTTCAGGATTACAGAAAGGAAATGACATGCAACAGCAGTTTGTCGTTACCCGGAACACTTTGTCCAGTGTGAGTTTGCCCAGTTCCGAACGCATGGTGGTCTGTGCCAACTGCGTGACAGCGTACTCTGGATCCTCGACACCGTAGCTGGCCTGTGAACAAACACAACCAATGAAGTGAATTAAAAACAAACACGTAACACAGCCTTTGAATCCATTCTAATTATTTTCCAGCATACCTTAAAGGGGTCTAGTATCCTTAAGTACAGCACGCCATCAATCTGTAGTGTTACGTTATCTGTAAGTTTGAAGAAAGCAGAAGGATTTTATGAAGAGAACTATCAATAATCTAATCCTCAAAGAAAATTTGCCTTCATGCTCATCCTCCTGCGAGTAATGAAAAATAAACTGTTACTTACCAAGAGATACTGCAGCCTGCTCTGGGACATCAATCACAATTTCTTTGAGACTTTGAACATAGCGAATTCTATCAAGTATGGGTATAAGGAAGTTCAAGCCCTATAGATAGTAAAAGGGACAAAGTTAGAGTGTGTAATGACACTAGTAATAAAAATAACACAAAATGAATTACAATATTGCTCCTAAATTGACTGTTTTCTAATGCTCCAGTAAGTTTCTTTGTGTATGCTGGATGTTATTTGCTATGCTGTTGACTGTTTGAGATCTATTAAATATGGCAAAGTGTACCGGTTCCAAGATCCGATGGAAGCGACCCATCCTCTCCACCACCCAGGCTTCCTGCTGGGGCACGAATAGCACCACGGTGTTCATGGGAAGACTGGACGCCCATCGCTGCTGAACTGGATTAACACACAGCTTCGGCACAGCGCGCTGGGTCTGCTGCAGAGGATAAGTTTAAGTTATCTTTGACCTTTCACTGGTTTTGTTTAGGCTTAGTTGGTCACAAATGAACACGAGCAGGTAAGCCGAAGATGACACAGTAACAGTTTCAGTTACCTGGAAAATGGCCCCGCCGGTCCGGCACAGCGTCCGTAACATCATTGAACTATTGCAAAGTGATAATAAAGAACACAAGATTCAGTTTGGTAAACTGCACTCTGTTGAAAATATCCACTCGTGAGATGCAAGTGACCCTTGCTGAACAGGAAACGAAAGTTACATCAGTGGTGCAATGCTAAAAAGGTCCGCCAGCGCGGGAAACACAAAGTTATACGACAGTTCCGCCACACACACACACACACACACACACACACACACACACACACACACACACACACACACACACACACACACACA
>JAVDPK010002559.1:1047191-1057523 GCA_034780415.1 Cichlasoma orientale | reverse complement strand
CCCCCCCCCCCCCCCAGGCAGCCCAAAACAGAGCTGCAGGCTTCTTTCCTGCTAACTACATATGCATGCACATGTGCACTAACAGAGCCATCCCCACCAAACTACCGCCACATACTCTATTAGAAATTAGTCTCTTGCAGACGGCTGAACTACTTACTAAGCCCCTATACTGTATAAAAGAATATCCAGCGAGTGATGAACTATCATAATAGCAGGTGTTATAGCTGCCATTCCAGTCACATATCTGATATGCACTTTGCAGTCATGGTTTTATTACCATCTAAATCCTTTGTGGAGGAGTGTAAAACTTATGGTATCCGTTATGGAAGTGATGAAGCATTAATCCCTGCTTATAAATGAGACTGAAAAAAAATTATAGTATTTTTCTTCTTTTTAAATCAGTCTTTGAAGACAGTTTATCTGAAAGCTAATACTCTAACTATATTTTTTCTATTGAGTACATATTACTGATAGTGTGATTTATTTATTTATTCCTTACCTTCGAAGTGATGGCCTCAAGCCAGTGACTGTGTTCACATCAAATGGCACATTTCTTTGGGTGTTTAGCTTTTCTCATAATTCACTTTGTGGCTGTGTGTTTCTACTACTGTTTGTGTATAAAAACATTTTTGTACACATTCTCTTTTGACATATTTTAATATTAAACACTTAGGAATAAATCAGGAATAAAAAACAGATATGTTTTAATTAAATATTTTACAATATTTTATGTCCCCTCACATGCTCTGGTTGTTTATCTAGTGAGTGCAAGCTGTAAGATCACTGTTTACCTCATGAAACATACGTGTCTATTTACTATGGAGGAAGCTGTAAAACTTTGTGGAAAGAGTTTGAAACGAGTCAATGAGTCAGAGAAGTTCACTTATGTCTGATGAGAGCGATACTGAGGTGAGTTGTTGAGGATTTCCAGAACTTCTCTGTCAGTAACCGCTGCTGTTTTAGCTGATTTGGCCCCTTTTGCTGAAACCTTCTTCCAGGTGGGTCTAATGCTGTGGGCGACTCGGACACTTAGCGAATAAACTCTCGTATGATGTGAGAATGTAATCAAACTGTTTATCAGAGGCAAAGTGTCATTTTTAGGACATTTGCTGGCATAATGTTAGCTGATAAGCAGCTGCTGTTGATTAGCTGGTGTTGTGCCAAAAAGCGATCGTCTGGCAACATACGCCAAACATATCTCTCACGAATGATATCAAGCCAGAAAGAACATTCCTATCACAAGGTAGAAGCTGCTGTAACTTTGTGGCAAACTGACTTTTATATATTTATTTATTATGGTAAAACGTTTCATTGACATTAAAATTTTCATTTAAAAATCTGGCCAAGAAGGCATCAAAAATGGCAACAAATATAACATCACAGTTCTATAAAGATACTTTAAGTGGCCCAAAATGTCTGGATTGATTATAATGTAGATGCAGTAATGCAGAGTTATAAAGATACTTGCAAAACAGGTAATTTCTTCATTTTATATATAAGGTCTTCATAAATCTTGTTGCCTACAGTCTATTTACCAATATGAGCAAAGACATTACACATAATAATAAACACACAGAAACATTCGGAAGTCACTTTTTGTTATTTACTTTTTATTATTGTTAGTGAAACAATAACAGGCACCTCAGGTGATACGTAGTAGACACTGATCAGTTGATCGTCAGTTTTATTTAGGCTGAATTTTCAAATGTTTTCTAGTCAAATGTGGCTTTTATGTTCATTGAAAGTTATTTTTTGTTATTTTTTGCAAGGAATAAAGAAGTAATTTGTTTGTTTTAGTAACATAAATCATCATTTGATCCAGAAATAACAATTTCATTTATGCAAATGAAGGAGCCGAAATTCACAGAATCGTGGGCTCTGTACCGCAATATGAACCAAATCAAGCAAACACCCAGTGTCAGGATCTTAAGTTTTATTAATATTAGGGCTGCAACGATTCATCGAGTAACTTGAATAACTATTATAAAAAATCCTTGATGCAATTTTTTTCTTTTGATGCTTCGTTTAATCCACAAATCTCTACCGCCTGTAGCATCGCCATGTAAGCGTGAGCGTTTCACTCACATTTGTGACTAAAAATAGACCTACAATAGAATTCAGGAGCATGCGTGAGTAAAAAGTATTACACCAATTAGCCTTGGAGTGAAAGAAAACTTTTTTTCCTTTACTGGGGCAAAGCTGCAGGGAGAATTCATCAAACCACCTGTTCAACAAATGCCAACATGAAGAAAAGCTAACTTTGTAGCTGCTCCCATCCATTGCTGTTTGTTTTACACAGCAAAAATCTATGGTAAAGATACAGAAGTTAAAATAACTTATTAACTTAGTCTGACACCATGTTTAAATTAGGCAGCTTGCTGAAGGCTGACTGCAGCCTTCCTGTTTCCTATCGCAGAGATACCTGCAACAAGCAGGGGTGAGTCTAAAGGGGAGCATGGGCTGTACTAGACCATATTTATTTAACGGTTTTAGAAACGTTATTTTGAGGATTTAGATTCACATAACATGAATAAAATATTAATATTTAAAAATATAAAAATAACCTTTTCTTTCTGGTGCCAGTAAAACTTTGAGCTACTGACCTGGAGTTGTTGGGTTGAGCACTGATTTATTATTAACATTAATTATTAACATAAATATATGTACACCATTGGAATGTCTGATGTTTTTAAATTTATTTATTTTTTGCTGCAGGAAATGTTGCATCAAAGCGTAGGGCAAACCCCAGTTCTGAGAATGTTCTTATGCTCACTTTTCTTAATGTTCCTTGAAAGTCTTATAGACACACATACTGACTCACTTAAACATGCAGACACATACACACACACACACACACACACACACACACACACGGATACACACCAAGTTTACCTCATCCAGGAAATACAACGTTGTCAGAACTCTTTTTGTTTCCTCATAATGTAAGAACGCAAGGACAGAAAAACATTTTCTTTAAAAAATATGATATTAATACAGCATGGAAATACATTGACAGGGTTTAGTTTGTTTGTTTTTTTTGGACACATGTACACAGTTAATAGAATGCTCGACTGCTAAAATAATCTCTCTAAGATAACCTCTGCGCACTATGCCCCCAGCTCTGTGATTTTACGTGGCCTACCACTTCGTGGCTGAGTTCCTGTCATTCCCAATCACTTCCATATTGTTAGAATACCATCAACAGTTGACTGTGGAATATTTAGTAATGAGGTGCTCCTGAGAGCATCTCATTCTCTCGTAAATGCTTGTATTACAAATGTCATGTGGCTCAGCCTGGCACGTCGCCTGGCGATCAACTGCTAGCTAGAACCCTGCTTTATTCCAAGCAAAGTTAGCACTATGGGAATCACTGGTATTTACGTTACCAGTTCAAATGGAACACACGTCCATTTCATTGTGGATTGGCATATGCGGATCATCTTGTTGTCACAGTTGTGCCACAGAAAGGTATGGCAACTGTATGTGTGGGGATTATAAAATGTCCAACAAAAGGAAATCTGTTTAAATATAAATGTACTTTCTGAGAAGAAAAAGAAGAAATAATCAAAAATCAATGAAACAGTGAGCCTCGGGAGGTATTCAAACACCTGCACACCAGGCTGCAAAAGACAAAAGCTTCTGCCAAGGAAAAGGTCACAAGAAGGAAATGCGCTTGATCTCACTTGTTTGAAAAAGTTTATCTCAGTGTCTCTGGAAATCAACAGTTATTCTACTAAAGAGGGCCTTTATAGAACTTTCCGACTATTCTTTTATTGATTAGTGAAATTAAAGGTAGTAGGAGTTGCAGCCAATAGATTAAAGGGTAGAGGACGAGGTAGAGTAGAGCAGATTAGCCTAAAGGGTGCTTGGGCAGAAGCTGTGTGATTAACTGATGTTGTGACTCATCCCTTGATAGCACAGCTTGACAGTCTTGCCTATTTATTGCTAGTTGAGATGCTTCATCACCATGGCGATGTCTTTATACAACAGATAAGTGATTGTCCTTACAAGTGAACATGTTGGGGGAAACTCTTACTGTGCGTCAGGTCAAGGCTGAGTTGACACATGGCTCATGGATGCCATGATGCTGCAGTACTCGAGGTGCACGGATGATGTTCCTGACACTGACAACTATAATGTGACTGATTGATTAGTCGCACATTTTTTTTTGTAGTTGGTTGTAGTACCAAGATCTTATTCATTTTGAAGGCAGATGATGAATCGGCAAGATCCTGTAAATGGCTGTTTAAAAGAAAGCTTTTGTGGTGATCCACTTGGAATGGAAAACATCACTGAGTTAATTGGGAAATGAAGACACAGACAATAATCGAACTGTGGAGCAGTGTATTGAGATGTTGAACAAAAAGCAGGTACATTTATAAATAGCAGGCAAATATGGGTTGCATTACTTTAATGATTTTGAATTTGAGTCAAGTCAAATTAGCCTGAGTTGGCAACCATCTGGTAGCCACTGATTTTAAGGAATAAATGCATATTCCCCAACCAATGTTTTCTGGTAGTTGCATTGAAATTGATTGCTAAAGCCCTGTTCACTCAGACCTAGAGACTGGCCAGTGTCCACCAGGTAACCACTAGTCCCTAGGGACAAATGTGTATTCAGCTTTTACTTTGAAGGCAGTTGTTCTCCATTTCCAGTTTGTGTTTCACTCTTTCAGGTTTTGTTACAGCTTAGCAAGGGTTTGCAGACAAGTTGATGTCTTTAATGCAAACTATGGCAATCATGTCAATTTGATAGTGACCAAAGCAAGCACATGGAGGTTTTCTGTGCAGTAGCCTCTTTGTTACCAATTTCGCCAGCGACCTACAGCAACCACCTGCAACCAGATGGGAAATACATGTATGTCTCTGGTGACTGGCGGTTACCAGGACTTGGCCAATCCATCTCTAGTCCTGTGTGACTGAGGCGTTATGTCCCTCAAATGCACCACGTCTCTTTGTTCGATGTAAGTAATGTTTTGGGCTTGTTACAGGCAAGCAGGAATGGTGGCCTTTGTCAGTTTTGCTTATTTCCATAAGGTCAGCAATTTTTGTAGCACTAATTATCAGCGTAAAGCTACTTGTTCGGTTCTGGTGAATCGACCGTGCCTCGTAACTTTTGTTATATTGCAAGGTTAGTGGTGTTCACTCTGGATATGGAGCCTCTTGTGCTGACATGTGGCTCTCAGTTGAAATCTGCGATGAAGTAGCTTTTTATATCACACAAACACTGCTGTGACTCAGTTGTTTCAAAGATTAAGTTTATATAAGTGCACTACACCAGTCATCCCAACTACATCAGCGCTGCTTGCTTTTTGAGTCTGCTTGGCTCATTTTCTTTCTGCAGCTAAATGAGTAGCTGAGGAGTTATTCCAAAAAAAGTAATAATATAAAGGATGCAATAGAGAGATAAAAGTGACCGAACTTGAAGCTGAGGGGTTGAGTGCAGTAAGCAGCAGAGTAGAGGAATTATGAGAGAAAGGCAGAGTGAGACAGAGCGCTTAGAGATTGTGGGAGTAATCCCCTGGCCATCTGTTGCTCTCTCTCCCTCTTATACAGGCTCCAAGTGATCTGATCCAACAGTTGACACAAAGCGGAAGTATGCCACTGCTTTGACTGTGGTGTCATTTCCTGTTCCTATTTTCCTGCTTTGTGCCTGTCTTTGTGCCTGTGTGTCCCGTTGTTTAACGTTGTCCTTTTTTTCTTTCAAAGTTAAAACATTGTTTCATTATTTATACCTGAAATTTGGCAATTCTAGGTTGTTTGCTTCTGTAGTCAGTGAAGGTGACTAAATCCTACAGAGCTGAATAAAAACAGATTAACTGAATATGTGACTGTTAAACCCTCAATAAAAATTTGGTGAAAACAATCATTTCTGAACACTAAAATTATTTATTTTTCAATCATGTTTTATACAGATGAAAGCAAGAATAGAGACTGTTTTTAGGGGGTTAAAGTACCGCCAAAGTCTGTCATTTGGCCACTGGCTTATACGAACATTATCAGAATTGTAATAGGACTGCAACTTTAAAATCAGAGTCGATCTTTTAAAATAAGTGTTTTTTATCATATTATGTTATATTATGTTATCATCTAGATAACAGTATTCACAGCAGAAAAATCACAACTGTTTGAAACATTGTTAGCCATTTATTTCAGGTCTCTCAGTAAGCTGGAGGATTTTGTGATGATGAAGTAGTCGCATTACAAGTGCTGTGTGTGTACAGTAAGGTCCGCGCGATGTCGAAGCACACGAAGGGATGTGGTACGAGCGTTGTGTGTATACAAAACATAGCGTCGGCAGAGGATTTCAGCTTTCCAGGCTATCTCCAAAAGTCAGCGGGAAAAGTTGCTAAATTTGTCACTTTTTTTGGGGGGGGGGGGTCTGAAAAGTCACTAACTTGGCAACACTGAGCTCCGGGGAATTAATGTTTAATAGGAAGCCCGAAATTGCCATTTGTGCTCCCCTTTTCCACTTCTTCATATTCTTCGTATGCATGTTTATGCTTCTTCTCCTTCGTTTTCACGCCGGTTGCCATTTTGCTTTCTGTAGCGAAATATGAACAGGACTGTTGCAAGATCACGTGTGCACATTGTGAACAGAACTGGCCGTCCCTGGTGGTAGATTGCAAATTGCAGTGAAATAATACTATAGTGCAGTTATCTAAGAGAGAAAACAAATCAGTCTGGTATCAGTGACAGGGCGGGGTGCGTGCCCGCTTGCTAACTGCAATGATAGAAGAGTTCTGATAGTGAACTGGTGAAATCCTCAGCCCGGTGCAAGACGACCTCAGCATGGTGCAGTGCTGGGTGACCAACCGCTGGCTAGAACCCTGACTATTATTAATAACAAATTTAAAAATAATACAAATGGTGTGTGAAAACCTGGCTTGTATGACTTGAACCTGGGTCTCAGGCATGAGTGGCAAGATAATTTGCTCCACCACGAACCTCTCCAACCTCCAAATGTTGACTTTTATGGTCTTTTTATGCCCATGGACATAGGAGACCAGATTGAGAAGTGATGTTCAATGAAACGAAAATAATGCTGAGAAATTTGTCTTCTGTAACATGAACATAGATTGAAATTTGTGTCCAGATTAAAGTTTGTGAGTATTTCATTAACTGCCGTGAGACCGCGTTGAATATTTACCATCTGTAACAGTGCAGCTGCTGATGGTTTTACTTTGTGAGTTAGTTTGTGTGTCATCACGTCAAAGTTGTATACCTACTATACCTCAAATGTGAACTTTTTCTTACAGACAGGTAATGATGCATCGGTCTGTGAATAGATTGTTTTTGTCAATGCAAAAGTATAATTGTCACTAAACAAGTGCATAGTTGAGAGACACACAGAGACACTGACTCACAAGGTCATTGTCTCTGTATGTGCCTCTGTATGCATGTAACTGCATCAATATATTTGAAACAAATTAAGTTCAAAAGCAACTGATGTCATAGGAAAGAAAGAAACCAGTAGGTTTGTAAAACAGGAGGCACACGTCAACTATACCCATCAAAGTGAGCATGGGCAGAAAATGATAAGCATCAGTTTCCACCATAATGCCCCTCCACCCCTCTCTCTGGTTTAATGCCCTCCTGCTCTTTGTTCCACAGTCAAAATTAAGTCATGCAAATTAGAAAAGAAGGCCACCGCCAGCTCATTTGACTTAGTGGAAAAAAATAATTATACTGCTAGTTTCGCTGAACATTTCCACTGCTCCACAATGAGGTATGTACAAGTCAGGAAACACTGGAGGAGGACAAATGTTTTGTTTCCCCCATTGTTAACCTAGAGGGCAACTCTGGGAACTCTTTGACTTTTAGTCCTTCCAGTTTCCATTTGTGGTTCCATTTGTTAGGTTTGATGTATTCCACTTCAATGCATTCTTATTCACTCTTATTCTTACCATACTATTAGTTTTCTAGTGCAAATATTACTTTACTATGACTCTATAATCACATGCATACAGCTTATATCTAATTAAGAATTATCATGTATTAGACTGGAGGGAATCAAAACCTTTTTACCCTTATTTTAATGTCCACAGAAAGAAGACAAGGGATGGTACATGAAAATATGAAAGCATCATTTGTGCCTCCATCATCCCGTTCTGCCCATCTGTCAGCTCAGGCCTTAGAGGTTTAGTAGGTTATATGCCTGCACACATAACCCTGCCACTGCAATCACAACTAATCCCTTCCAAATCGCTTCACAATCCCATAAACATTATTGTAAAGATGCATTCAGGGGCTAAAGATGGCAGGTCGAATAATGAACCAAAACCGAGCAGCACATGGTTCTTCCCCATAAATTATTTTTGGAGGCTGCTGTTATCAGATATTTTTGTTTTGTTTTGTATCTTAATATTCATCTGCCTGTCCCATTTTTTCCTTTATTTTATTTATTTGGTTTTTTTTTGTTGTTGTTTGTTCACCAGCTGTTAAGTTTTGTGATGCAGCTGTCAAGGCTTATGCTTCATGATGATATCAAAGTTCATATTTTGCAATCCAATAAAAGAAAGATTTGTCAGTGCTAATAAAATTGAGGTGCCAGTCTTTCCTATCCTGTTTTTCATTGATTTAACTTAAAGGTTTCTGTCGTGTATTTTTTGATGTAATACGGATTTGGAAATATAGTGAATAATTCTAAATAAAACTTACAAGTATATTTGTACTATAACTCAGTTGTTATGCATCAGATTCATGAGATTATGAACTTACCAAAACTACTGACTATGAAATAAAAATTTTGTAAATAAAGTTAAGATATATAAATGGTGTAAAGATTCTTTTTTCAGACAGTTCTGTTTTGATCAAGCTGCAAAAGTGTTACGACAACATGTTTGTATTCGTCATGTGTTCTATGTTGCACCAACTCATGGCTTACTTGCCTACATACTGAGTAATTTGGCAGTCTCTAGTAACATGATAATAATTTTATGCATGGGTGTTTTTGCATTTCAGGCTCATCTTTTTTTTTTTTGTAGGTTTGATTCAACAGTGTATTAACAAGATTTGAATTTTTATTCCTCCATCAGCTTACAAAATTCTGCTAAACAAGCATTACATCATAGTAGTATAGGCCCATGCTGCAATATTGTTTGGTCTGTGGTTGCTAGGCAATATGATGACATTGTAATTAGTTATGCATAATGGAAGTTTTATGGATGTAAATTAAATGTTACTGTTGTAAAATTAAAATTATACAATGCTTTTATAAGGTGTTATAGGTGCATAAACATTATAGATGGGTCATTTAGGCCATTGATGGGTGTAGCTGTGTGCTAGGCAACGTGATGACATCATAATATAGGAGCCTTCAGGGGCTTAAGATGTACCTATGTCAGTTTTGGTTGCTCATTTCCTGATTGGGTAGGGGGGAGTTTGAGGGTAAACACAGAGATTTTGTGTGTTTATAGTAAGATGTTTTTTCTAAAGTGCAAATTAAATTGCTGTAATTGATTTAATATTTTTTGTGTGTCTCTGTGTGTTTTGCAGTGAAGAAAGCCAAGCTCCAGGGACCACCGGGTAAGAACTGTTTTTATTCACAAACTTTCCTATTTTTAACATTTTTAACACACATTTAAATTTCAGAGAAGCTGCACAGCTGGAGCGAGTATGCCATGAAACTTGTGGGATTGTTGATTACGGTTTCTTGTTTTCAGCATGTCTGGACTGTGACCAGTGTTGAACTGTTAATTTTAAACTTTTACACTCAGACTTATATACGGTTTGCTGGTTAGAACTAGTGCTAGATTGCTTCATATAGTCCTTGTTGGAAAAATGCCATGTGTCTTAAATGTCTTATGTAGGTTAATTGCTTAAATTCTGGCAAGTCACTGCAGGCTAGGATTGATTTTGCATTACGTAATCCTGAGTCCTTCAGTGCCATACCATGCAGGTGGACATAGATCAGTGCTGTCTAAATCCTTAGACCATCCAACTAAGCAAATCCCTCTGGTGTTTGGGCTCACACCTACCTTTAAGCCCTGCGACATTTCTGGCAAGCGCAGACTGGAGCACTGATACAAAGTCACCTTACCTTTGGATTTACCGGTGAGATTTTACTTATTCGATGCCTGAATGACCTCTATAAATTTTGTTATAACCCTTTTTGAGAAAGTTATGACCTTTTGCAAAATGTGAATTAGGCAGAATTAATTATTTTATAACTTTTTAAAATCTTAAGGTTAATTAAAAAATGATAGAGGGGCAGCACAAGACTGGAAAAGTTGTGTAATGCTAAAGAAACACCTGTAGTGCTCTTCACACTGACGGCATAATTCACTGTCTTATATGTTTTGTTATGTGTTATGGTTCGCCGTCTTTAAC
>JAVDPK010002559.1:997605-1047091 GCA_034780415.1 Cichlasoma orientale | reverse complement strand
GTGAATAAACGCGACTCACCGAGTCTCAAAGAGAGAAGTTTTCGGCTCGTCTTTTTGCCTAAAGCTCGCTTCCTCACACCTTTATTTCACAAGTAGTTACGTTCATTAGCCATCAGAAATGGGTATAAAAAGAGCATTCCAGAAAGGCTGAGTCTTTGAAAAATAAAAATTCGATAGGTTCATCATTCTGCATAGGGATAAAGTTCACCGATTTAAGCATGACTCAGTGCAAAATTGAAAACTTTTGTCATCATCAGATTCTAGGAAACCATTCAGTACTGGTTTCTGACCTTCTACACAAAGCCAGAAACCAATACAGAATGGCCGCGATCCTCTGGCCCTCAGGCATGGCTACATTAAAACAGATGTGATGCTGTAGTGGGAGTACATGCATGGACTCAGGAACACTTCTGAAAACTACTGTCAATTGCTGCAAGATCCAAAAATACTCGGGTCAGTAGTGATTTAAGATGCACTGAGGTGGAAAACTCAAATTCAAAAGCCAGCATTTGTGCACACGGCATGCTTAACCCATAAGAACCCACCCATTTCTCCTCGGAGGAAAATTATGGGGGTCATAATTCTGAATGAACAGATCACAAAGAAAACATTTCTGCCTTTTAAAAAATAAAAAAAAATACCACCTCCAGTGTCAAAGATCTGAAATATGACTCATAAGTCACATTGGTAAATTTTATTCTTAATATAAAATGAATTTGAAATGTTGTCATGGTAATATAAACTCACATGACTTGTCACATGACCACATCAGGTTGTTCAGCATGTTGTTCAGCATCACTTAGGGACTCCATGGGTTAAAATAGGGAAAACAGTTGCGAAGGAAAATTTCCAAAACATTTAAAAGGGTGTTGATACCTATGTCACAGTGGGTTGAGGGCACCATTGATGCTGAACTATATATTCAGAATTTTTTTCTTCTTCTTCTTACTCCTTTCTTCCTGCCTGTCACACCTGGCAGTCATGTTGTGTGGACAGTAACAGAAATGAATGAATAAATAAAATAAAAACATAATAAACATTAACAAGAGTAGCTTATAGAGAACTTATAGAGCTCTTCTTGTAAAATCAAATATGTTTGGCACAACAGCAGTGATCATGAGCAGGCTCATGATTTAGATTGCAAAAACTGCCAGACATGATGGGCATAAAAAAAAATTGGAGAAAAGGGTATTACCTTCTGTAGACAATACATTCGCTTGCTAATGCTGTTGCCTTTTCAAATTGGGAGTTGAGTTGCTTTTGTAGCCAGCCTCGAGTGACTATTGGAGGTTACTCCTGCCTCACTTGGTATAAAACTAATCATTTTGTGGGGTTTTTGTATTGTCAATTTTCAAAGGGCTTTGAGACTGTTGAGGGATTGTTAGGCTTTGCTGGCCTTGTCTGTGACCTCATCCCTCTTCTAGGCCAAACAACATGTGACACCTGTCTCAGAGCAAACATTAGGTGTAATTCACCAAAGCCAGGCATCTCTATGAGCCAAAATGTAAACACCACTTTTTTTTTTTAAATGACAAAGAGGGAAACACAGGCCGGCAAAAGATTTAGAACACCAAATGTAAATATTAATTTTGTTTGATGCTACTGTAGACTGAAAGGAGCCAGTTTGTATCTGTCTTCTTGCAGTGCGTTTGTGAATTCAACAATTTTTTGAGGCCAGGTTTAATGTGTGTTTACTGTTTCTTAGACTGCAGTCCTTTCTCTGGAACAGAGTTTCATTCTTTTTATTTATGTATCTATATTCTGGACGAGCCCCCATAGCAGCTAGGATAGTGGCAACACTGTCGTCTTTGGAACAATATCAGATTTCTGCATTGTGTGATCATTATGCCACTATTTCTATTTTTTGTGAATAGCAGGAAGGAATAGACTCTGAAGGAACAGGGAGGATTCAATAGTTACTGGACATGTTACTTATCAGTCTTCTTACCTCGTGATAGGATGACATGTGACTTATTGGAAGAGGCCTCAAAGTTTACATAAGGCTCGTCTCGGATGGATGTTTGTATTGTGCCTTCACCACCCCTGCAGTTGGATAGCTTTTAGGCCTTATTTTGGGAAATTTAAATAAAGTGTTTCTAGAGAATACTCTAATTGTAGAATGGAAGGTGAACTTAGTTGGACCAGCTCTACCATCTTACTATCCACTGATTTCCACAGGAAACGGGAACTTGATAAGAAGCGTGTGCTGCTAGATGTGTGTATGCAGAGTCTCTGCTTGGATACCGGCTTAAAAATGTTGCTTATTTATTTTATTTTTTTCTATAATAACAAGCTTCACTTTTAACAAAGTCCAGCATAGACTTCCAAGTTAAGTAGTGGGCACTTTATTCAATTGAGAACTCTATTTTTGAAGAAGGAACTTACATATGAGATGGTCCCAGCAATGGTATAAAAGTCCTCTGATAGATTTATGTTTTGTGTTGCATGCAATATTGATGAGTGGCCTGATGTTGAAATGTCAGTCTTCCATCTGCCTGCGTTTTCCTGACTAATTTATTGCTAAGAAAACTCATCATTGATCAATAATGAATGAAACATTTGACTGAGGGCCCAGTGGTGATTCCCAGGCCTCAAAACATCGCCCCACAGTTCACATGATCATCTGATTCGTCCGCTTGACTGCACATTGACTGGCATGCCTTCACTGTTTTCATAGTGTGTGTGTTTGTGTGTATCGGAATACAAATGTATGTGTGCACACATGCACGTGTTTGAATTTGTACAAACATGGACAATATGTCATCTTTCTTTATATGTCAGCTACAGTCTGGGCTAGGCAATTTGAGTCAACATTGTATTATATATTTTTTTTCCCTTTACAAAGAGTTACAAAATAATTCACTGGAGGAGGGGAGAGCAGCAGGTGTGTGCAGACTATGACAGACATACTTGAGAGTGGCTGAGAATCCCAAGCTTCAAAAAATAGTGAGAGCAGCCCTCCATCCTTTGCTTTATCTCAGGTTAACCACAGTGAAGGTGAAAGTCAAACAATCCTGAACGAGAGCATTGACATAGTTGGGTGTGGTTCACTGATCATTTGATATCATATCATCCTATCAGTGAACCACATTCTTCTAGTAAAGTAAACTTTACCCCTCTTTCCTTCCCCTTTTCAAAAAAATGCAACCACAAATTACACTGAAGTGAGTTCACTCGTGTGGTATGCAGGGTCAAGGTCAAATCAATATTGGCGATCATTTGACTTCAGTTACTAATTCAGTAATTGCTTCTCATTTTTAAAGTGTTTATCATCATTTAGGAATTTGCAAGATAAATTTGCTTGATTTTCTCCTCTCTTCTGTCATTCCAAAATTTCCAGCTGGTTGGTAAGCATGTACTGAACAGCGCTGTAGATCTACATGTAGAATGACGAAGTGTACATGCCCACAGATCACTAAAGATATACCCGGTAGCTACATAGTAAAATGCAACTCGGACCTCTAACCCAGCCATCAAACTTTGACAAATATGACAAAACAAAGTACAAGTTGATGATTTCTGAACGGTTTCTGAACTTCTCCACACAAATTCATAGCTTCTTACCTTATCCGTCCGTTCCTTGGAACGGTCCGGACAACTACCTTGATCCTAGCGGTACTGGGCTCAATGCATCTTGCCCTATGTTTGTGCACACCAGCATTAGTGACCAAGGGAGCGCTGGGGAGAGGATACTGAAACTTGGTGAGAATGGGGTTGCCTTCACGTTCTGCAGATTATGCCAATGCCATAACGGCACATCCCCTTGTCCTGGCTTGATGTTTTTTTTCATAGCAAAAAATATATTTTTAACATCAATAAGTACTCTACATTTCAATCCTATTTCCAAAAACGTGAGCACAACAAATTTTAATAATTCTAAAGTCTGTATGTAAATTTTTACATTAATGGGGACCCTGGCTGATATCAAGATATGGGAGTACAGAATACACATATACACATATTTTTGTGATCCTCAAAACTATACAGTACTGATACAAGACTTATCTCTTATATTGGTGAGACACTGGTGTGCAGGTGAATAATTATTTATTTTATTTTTTTTCCCAAGCAGTAATACTGCTTCCTCCTCAACACTGGACATAGTGTCAGCCGTATCAAGGAAAACGCCTGCTGTAAAGGGCCGGCAGCCACTAAGTGGCTCTTATCTAATCCATACATCCTATTGCCTTATCTCATCTCTGCTATTCATGGTAGCTGGCCCAAGTGTGGCACAAGGCAAGGAATATCTAATTAGGTAAAAGCTTCAGCATCCCCCAGGCAACTTTAATACCGTGTGTGTTTTGTTGCTACGGTTTTCACAGGACACTAATTAGGTCTGTGTCCTGTCAGTCCTGGATGGTGTTTTCAGTGCCACTGAAGGGATTCTCTCTGTGCTTTCAGAACACTGTTTAGGTTTGCAATCTTATGTATCTATTTGTGTTCTGTGTTGTACGAATCCACCTGTGTCAACTGCTTGCAGTCCCATTGTGTCAAGAGTTGATTTTGTTTATCTGGCTGCTATGTTAAAACATTACTGCAGGGTAAATGTTTCAGTATGTTGCTGGAGGAACCAGGGTAATCTTTGTTTAGTGCGGTCATGTGATTGGTCTATACAGGAACAGCTGATCCCTTGCTTTTGTTTCCCATAGACTAAACAGGGACATTTGTGTTTGTACTGTGTGCTTACACTGTTGGTTTTCCGTATCTGGGGGCAACATCCAGAAAATCAGAATCTCAGAACTATAATAGTGCTGCCAGGTTATAAAAAGATTATAAGGATATTAATATGAACATATTTGCACTTTTTTTTTCATTTCAAAGCAATATCTGATATTTTGTATTCAATTTAGATATCGTTTTCTGCTTGATCTGCTAGTCATTTTGTTGGCTGTAGCTACGTCTGCTGCTCTCATTGATATACAGTGGGAAAACACTTCTTATACCAAGGTGTCCTTTTGATATCTTAAATCAGGTGATTGTGACTCAGTAGTATTGCATGATATGTTGTTAACCTCATAGCATAATTGCCTGAGTCATATTCTGGCCCAACTGAGATAATACCTCACTCTACTTTGCTAACACCATGGATTCACCCTGCATTATTGCCTAAAAATGAGTTGGGCAATTATACTGTGAGGCTAACGATATGATAAAGTATCTTTTATTTATCAGCCAGAAACAGACGTCACTTTCTTTCCTTTTCAGTCCTCCTCTTACTCAGCTTTTGTGTGCAAGTGGGGGTGGGGGTGGGGGGGGGGGGCTGTACAAGACTGGTAACTACATGAGGGAAATTGAGCACATCAACAGGCACGTGTTGATGCTTCCCAACCGCACAACAGAAAATGAAAAGCTGGTGGTTTTAGCATGGGTCACTTAATCCCTCATCCATCCGCTTTCCCTGACAGGTGGTGCATACAGTTTTAGAAAATCTGCGCCACTGGCAGAAGGAGGATGACGAAGATAACTGGGTGTGAAAGTTGTATACACACACCGACAGACATTTGAGTCTATGTCTCAGCGGTTTTAGCAGGCAGTAGACTTCCAGCAGGGATCATTTTGACTTTGCTTGTAGATCACGCAGTCAACTGTTGCCTCAAATGCTATGATGGTATTAGGGCTGACGGAGACCTTTTCTCCAATAGTAACAGGTCACCAGTGACTTCAGCTTAATTACGTCATCAGCAGGCATGCTTCCTTTGTGACATATATGTTTAGAGGACAAAAAAAAAAACTGGAATTCATATTGTACTAGAGATTTATCCTGTTTTTGGATCCTGTACTACTATCTGCTGTGAGGGTTTGGCTCTCATTGGAGATTAACAGGGTTGGTTTGCTGACCTAGCCTGACTTTGGCTTGACATAGTCGAGGGAGGAGACTTCTCTGCTTTTACTCTCACTGATATGCTTGATGTCTTTTTCTCCCACACAAAGCTGAGGTAGAAGTAGTGTTCTGTCTAACAGCAGACCCTCCAGATACTTATCACTTTACCATGTGCCTTCATTACTGCTTAATAAATCCCATATATTTCTTTTTCTAACTCATGCACAACACTCTCCTCTATATGTTCTCACTGTATTGCTGCCTCCTTGTTATAACTTAAGTTGTAATCGCCCTTTTCCTCTGTTTCAGATAAGTTTAACACCTATGTGACGCTGAAGGTGCAGAATGTTAAAAGCACAACGATCACTGTGCGTGGGGACCAGCCCTGCTGGGAGCAAGATTTCATGTTGTAAGTCATTAAACACAGATGCACCACAACATTCATCATGAAAATAATATTAATAAATGAAAAACCACACACAGTGCATCTCTCTGGGCCACAAATATCACATCCATACTTTTATCTATTTCTAAGTTGTTCCTACTCTGTATTCATCCTAATGTTTAAAAGCTACAGTCTTTAAAGCACACAGTTCCAAGGCGGTATATTGTAAAACGGCTGTTGTTCATTTCCTCCTCATAATTTATTGATTAAATTTCCCCATTTTCCTTTCCCAGTGAAATGCATCTGTGGTGACACTAGAGCTAATACTTTGTAGCGTGCGTGCCATTGTTTGTCTTTTGTGAACTCCCTCTTTTGCGACAGTGTTTGTTTTTCCAGACCTTCTTCCTGCAACTGTCCATTGATGCTGTGTCACCAGGTGTAATTCCACATCATTCATCAGCCTTTCCAGCAAATGCTGAGTACCATCTGTTACAGCAGCACAGCTCAAGATTAAACAAAGTGTGAATTCTACATTTTCTAACTTTGTATTTTAGCATCTACCATGCAGCTAATCAGTAGGATTTTAATTTTAACTTTTAAATATATTGTCTGAGATATAATCTGAACAAAAACAAATAAGCACTGGGCTGTTAGGTAGTGGCTGTCTCAGTTTTGAAAATTAAAAAGTGCAGTTGTTCATTCAGTTGCACCTTTCCTTAATATTTCAATTTAACTTAAGATTTTGGTCCACACCATTTGGTCCGTTTGCCTTGAGGTAGCTGTTGTTGTGATTTGGCACTATATAAATAAAATGTAATTGAAGCAACCCATATGTTAAATGGACTGGTACCTATATAAGGCTTTCCTACTCTTGAGTACTCAAAGCGCTTTTTACTGCAGTCACACACACATTCAAACAAGCACTTTTTTCAATACCTAAGCACCATGTATAACATTCTTGCGCACATTTACACTGCAATAGATGTATCAGGGGGAACTCAGCAGTCTGGAGAACTCAGGGTTCAAACCACCAACCTTCCGATTGATATACAACCTGCTCTACCTGCTGAGCCACCCCATCACAAAGGTGCTCTATTGGAATGAGATCTGGTGGCTGTGGGGGCCATTTAAGTACGGTGAACTCATTGTTAGGTTGAAACCAGTCTGAGATGATTTGAGTTTTGTGACATGATGTGTTATTCTGTTAGATGCAACTATCAGAAAATGGGTTCACTGTGGTCATAATAAGGAAGGGGCATAGTAACAATACTGTGGCAGGCTGTGGTGTTTTAACAGTGCTCAGCTCAAGAAAATACGCCCCACACCATTACACCACCACTAGTTCGAACTGTTGATACAAAACAGAATGGATCTATGCTTTCATGTTGTTTACACCAAATTCTGACCCTACCATCTGAATATTGCAACAGAAATCAAGACTCATCAGACCAGGCAGCTTTTTTTTTTTTCCAATCTTCCATTGCACAAATTTTAGCCTCAGATTGCTATTCTTAGCTGGCAGGAGTGGCATCTGAAGTGGTCTGTTGCTGTAGGCCATCTGCTTCAAAGTTCAATGTGCTGTGCATTCTTCTGCATACCTTGGTTATAACAGATGGTTATTTCAGTTACTGTAACCTTCCCATTAGCTCGAGGCAGCCTCCCCATTGTCCTCTGACCTCTGGCATCGGCAAGGCATTTTCACCCAGAGACCTGCCACTGGATTGACTGAATATTTTCTCTTTTTTGGACCATTGTAAACACCAGAGATAGTTGTACAGGAACATCTCACGAGATCAGCGGTTGCAGATTAGCCCATACTGCCAGATGGCCTAATCTGAAATTCGGATGGGCTGAAATTCTCAGATTAGCCCATCTGGCAGAAACACACTCAGAGTAACTTTAATCACCTTTCTTTCACATTCTCAGTTGATATAAATACCTACATGCATTGAGTTGCTGCCATGTGACTGGCTGATTAGACGTTTGCTTTAATGAGCAGTCAAACAATTATATCTAAGTGACTGCACTGATTTAAATTGAATTGCTATCTATCTGTCCATCTATATGTGCTTGATATGCCAAATGGCCATCATTAATAAGGGTGAAAAGGAATTTGTGATGGATTTAAACATCTGCTGCAGTGCTTAGTTAGTGAGACCTATTCACAGTTGCATACTGTACCTGCAGTACCTCAACCTTGTTGTTTTAGACTGAAATTGCTAATGTTGCTTTCCATTAGAATTAAGCTCAATTAATTTCATTTTGAGTAAAGTAGTTTGAAAGTGATAAAGAAATGAAATACAAGGATGATACTTCCCACTTCCTGTTGTGATAAGCATGTTTTTCCAGGTGAGTATTTGGAAATAGATCATAGTTTAACAAATGTGGGTTTACTGCCTTATTTTGCATGTTTAAAAAGACAGGTATAATGCATAAAATAAAAATTGGCATGACTGGAAAACTGAATCCAAACAGCAACATGAACAAGTCTCGCTGTTAAAATTAGCCACAGCTAAACACATTTATTTATTTATTTATTCTGCACTGTTTTCAATGAGCAAATGATTTAGGAGGCCTTTATCTCTGCACCTGGGCTCCCTGGAAACTCGGCGCCCTCCCCTGCTCTCCCCTGCTCTTTTTGATTATCTTTTCTCTGATCTTGCTTTTGTTTGGTCTGTCAGTAGTTGTAAAGTGCCACAGATGAGAATATGCAAATGCCCTTGTTGTGTGGCTGCTTTTAAAATTCATGTGCCATTTTATTACAGCCATCAAGCTGTTTTTGAATAGCATGTTGAATGACAAAACCAGGCTGGAAATTATTATGACAGCTATTACACAACAAAATGAGGAAGTAGCTTTTGTTATCAAGCAATGGTAGGGCCTGATAGCAATCGTGTAGAAATTTCTGGTTCATTGAATATGTTTTCTTCACTTTTTTTAAAAAAATCTGATAAAGTCTCATTACTACAGTTACTGTTTTGTTCTTTTATTCAATGACATTTTCCACACTGTTTGTCTGGAAGGATTTTTATTGACATCGCTTATTACCTGAAATTCCACAGTGAGATCAACCAGCTGGACCTCGGCCTCATTGTGGAAGTGTGGAACAAAGGGCTCATCTGGGACACCATGGTGGGAACTGCATGGATTCCATTAAAAAGCATCCAACAATCAGAGGAGGTGAGGATTTAGTAATATTTACAAAAACAAAACAAAACAAAAATCTAGTTCATACCTTTACATGAATATTGCTCCTTCAGATTTAATCTGCATTTTTTTCTTAAAAATATATATTTTAGTAATTCCAATTAGCAAAACAAACAATGATCTCATCAGAGGAGCGTTTAAAATTTTGAATTTTACTTAAGAAAAAAAAAACAAACTACAATAGATGAATACACAAATCTTTGTGTCTGCTATAGATTAGAGTTACCCGCTCAGTTAATTACTTTTTAGTTACTGGATTCCTAACCTTAGGGTTAGGGTTGTGATGTAATACGGAAATTTGAAATAATAATTACATTTCAAATAAATAAAATACAACAATTTAAGATATTGAAAAGTTAAAAATGTTATATGTTCAATAGATGATGGAACATTATGAAGTTAAATATAATTCTTTTTTTTTACATATATAAAAAAGCAGTTTATACTTACTAATACTTATGCTGGATCCACATATACTCTGAAAATGAACTCTGAATTTTTTTAAGCAAATCAAACTAAAATCATTATAAATGCCATTTGGATTCACTGTTGGAGCTAAAAATAGTACAAATACGGACAATATTACTCTAAAAAAAAAAAAAAAACTGCCTGAAATACAATTTAAAAATTCTGTGGCATAGCATAAATTGAAGAATACATGCAAAGCCGTTGTCTATGTAGATAAATGAGTATATCCATATCTAATTTCAGGAGGGCTCAGGTGAGTGGCTTTTCTTGGATGCAGAGGTCCTGATGAAAGCCGATGAGATATATGGCACCAAGAACCCGACGCCTCATCGAGTCCTGCTGGATACTCGTTTCGAACTGCCTTTTGGTGAGATTAAAGACAAAAAACTTTAGCTGCATGATAGACTTCCAGAATCTGAATCGTGCAGTTGTTCAGTTGATTAAACCACACCTGTGAATATAGTTCAAGGTCTTATGTAAAATGTTTTGTAATGGGTACATTAGTGATTCTGGTTGCTTGGGGCAAATCAAACCCGGATCCACAGAGTTACACAGAGGTCATAATTGCTGAAATGTCAGAAACAAGAAAAATGTGCCGAGCCTGGGGCACTGTATAATAGTGTAGCCTGGTATCCTTTTGTCTTGTGCAAACATACTGTACCTGGCAGTGATCTCTTGTGAATAGAAATCCAAGGGCCATACAGTTAGGTCTATAATTTGTCGGACAAAGACATTTTTAGACCACCACAGTGGATTTTAAATCAAATAATCAATATGTGATCGAAGTGCAGACTTCCAGCTTTAATTCAAGTGGATTTAAGAAGTTAAGAAGGATGTAATGGCTAGAAGCAGGGCAGATATTTGTCTTAGACATTACAGTGTAACATCCTGTATCTGGTGCCTCTGAGGATGAGGCGCCTGTTTCTCTCCTGCATAAACTGAGGTCACTGATTCAACAATAGCAGACCTTCCCTTATTAATTTAGGTTCTGTAAATATAATTTAGTCTTTGCCAGGTTGTTCCGTTGTGGCCAACAGGATTAAGGAACCATTAGGAATGCTTTTGGATATTTCTAACATGAAAAGGAGGAACGTGTGTGTTGAACCAAAACCAGATTTTGGTTAAAATTGTTGTTAATGTGTACAGAGGAGATCAGGAGAGAGGTACAACAATGAGTGTCTACAGCTATCTGTAAAACACAGTGGAGGCTCTGTCATGGTTTGGGGCTGCCTTTCAGCCAGTGGTGCTGGGATCTTATCAAAATTGATGGAATTATGAACGCTGAAAAGTATCATCAGATATTGATCCACCTGGAAAGAATCTGATTGGCAGCAGATTCATTTTTCAGCATGACAGTCATCCCAAACACACTGCCAATGCAGTAAACGCATACCTGGATAGAAGAAACACAAGGGAATGCTGTTAGTCATGGATTGGCCTCAACTTTACTGAAGCAGTGTGGGATCATCTTGACAAGGCAGCCAAGATTTAAAGAAGAGGTTTGAAATGTCCTGCAGGATGCCTGGAGAACTATTCCCATAGACTACTTAAAGAAATTCCAAGAAAGCTTGCCTAAGAGGGTTCAGGCTGTGCTGAAGAATGAAGGTGGTCATATCAAATATTGACTTTCAAGCTGATTAGAACTGTACAAACTCTGTTTTCGCCTTATGTACTGTATTTTAATTTATGTTTGCACATTTCAATAAATCACTGCACCCATTTCCCATTTTCCTAGCAGACTAAACGCAAATGAGGTGTAACTCAAGATTACAGTACTGTAGGTGAGATAAAAAAAAAATGTAGTGAAATGGTTGTAGTAAAGAAAGAAAGAATGCACTAAAGACCAAACTGTTTTCTTTTTACCAGGCTGTAAAGATGTTTATCTCTACTGTAAAGCGGGACTTGAAAATTAGAATTGACTGCAGTTTTTGGCACTTCTGATATGGCTCCTTTTTTCAGCCCTGGAGTTTTATTTTTGGTGGCCACATGTCTAGCAACTAGCAGACAGAGTAACATCAGCTTGGTGTTTTTGGTCATCTGTAAATATAGACTAAATATTCCATTCAGTATGCCATTTGGTGCTTTACAGGCCTCGTAAACAGTTTAATTTACTTGATAAATATAATTGACAGGTTTTTATTTATTTATTTATTTTGCAATATTAATTAAAAGTATTTAATTCGTTTCGGGATGACAAAATGTCCTTTGTGCTCCTTCCACGTTTTTTGTACTTGACCACTACACTATTTTACTACTGCACTTCTGTTCAGTATATATTGCTTAAGCCTTGTGATCAAAATGCATCAAAGTTAAAGCAAGAGTGTCCACTGAGTGGGAGAGAGCCTCATCCTCTGTTTCAAGAGGAGCCCTTTTAAGGTTGCAGGAGCCCATCATGACTCTGTGCTTCCAAAGGCGTTCATTAAAGCCGTGGGTTTGTGACGTCTTTGAAGCTCTGGCCTTTGTATGTGTGCCCTTTAATGTGTATCTGTCTGCAGTGCAGTTCAGATCTCCCTTTAAAGTAGGCATAGTGAGAGTACCTGATATCATATTGAACACTAATCATGTCAATTCCAATCCTCCTTATATTTCACTGTTAACATCATGTACACTAACTCTTCTGGGGGGTTTTTTGGGGGTTTTTTTTTCCAGACTTTTAAAAAAAAAATTGTAGTTTTGAAATTCATTGTTGCATTCTCATGTTTGAGGAAACCTGTAACTTGCTACACTGTTCCTCTTAACATTTATTTTGCATGTTACTGCTAACTTACTATTTTCTTCATTGCCAGGCAGTTCATGAAAAATTGAACAGATATAAATGTATCATGATGACATGATGGAAATGAAGCTTAAAGATTATTTCTGTGCATATTTTTGTATCAGACATCCCAGATGATGAGGCGCAGTATTGGACAGGGAAGCTGGAGCGCATCAACAGAATGGGAATCCATGATGAGGTAAAATGGATTTTAAAGTTTTTCATTCAAAAGAGTTGTTTGAGTCAATTATAAAAAAAACATGCTTTTATATACACATTTAAGAGCCCTCCTTCTAATGCACATACATAGAACTGCTGTAATCACTTTGGTTCCTAACGCTGATTGTTTTCCTCTCTGTCCTCTCTAGTACCCTCTTCAGGAAGATGTTCACAGTCAGCCATTACCATTTGCAGCTTCCCAGTGCTGTGAGTACCTCCACATGCTAGACTCTTCTCAACCCCTAGATGGAGCCAGTTCTCTACCTTTCTAGCTCTCTGACTCGTTTTCTTGTAACATCCATTTTTCTTTAACCCTTTGCTCACTGTTGTGACAGTTTATATGTTTGTTTTCCCCTCTGAGAGCCACTAATAGAATTCCCTCACTGTCCGACCTTTATAGCACAGGAACACTTATTTTTTGTTTGTATGCACAATCCCTGCTTCCTCTGACTTGCCTCTCACTTGTCACATCTGCGCTTTCACCAGGCAACTATTTCGGATGGGCTGACTCACTGAGTATGTAACACACTTTGCTAAAATTCTCCCCTTGGCCAATCCCCCAGTCCCTTTTTGCATGTCATAATGCCCCATGTCCCCCTATAACATCTAATCCATAAAGTTTCCTTTTAGTTAATTCACATTATTTCATTCTAACACTTAAATGTTTCCTCACTGTATTCGCTGATTCCCTTTGGCATTTTTTTCCTATCGTTCTGTTGCTGTTTTCTACAGTATGCACTGTGCTGATGTTAGACCATTTTTAAAACACATGTGGGATTTATCATTGTATTGCACACATTCTGGAAATGAGACAGGAAATATAAGCTTCTAAAACATCAACAAATATTGCTGAAAGTCTGATAAACAATGGAAGCCCCCCTCCACCCCCCCCACACACACACATACATCTTTAAGGTTGGGAATTGCAGTTCTTCCACAGAAATGACAGGTGGCAGTCTTTGCTAAACAATATTTCTTATCACTTTAAAATCACTTTAAAGATATCAACAGAATCAGTTTATCGGTTACTCTATGACTTTATCACTCTGAAAAGATAAACCCCGCCCCAGCTATCCGCTCCAGTGAATACCAGCCTTCTGGTTAGCTTTTGAAAGATGTTTTCCTTGGACTGGCAAGATCAACTGAACTGATCTATTTTGGTGCTTTCTATGTGAAGCCGTTATTATAAAAATAATTTTGAAGTTGCATGGCGTGAACTCCTCCAAACTTTCTTCCCGGTAGTCCAACACAAAGTTCCGACTTTGTAAAATGCTTGTCATGTGTTTTTCATGTATGAATACAGAGACGTATCTACATTAACAACATTAATAGCAAATGCATTTACTGGCCTTTACTTATTATTCTGTAGATGACTCTATAGGATCATACAGATAGAGAAATGAAGAGCAGTTCATTGCCATACATTTAGCATGTATAATGAAAATTCAGTGGGTCCATTTTTTGAATGAATGCGCCCACTGCTTTTACATAAATAATAAGCAAGGATTGATAGAAAATAAAATGCTGGCAGACTAAACATGTTTACTTCTACAGAATTCGAAGGTGTCAGGACAGAATATTTAGAGCTTGTCTTTTTGCCCCCTGCAGCTTTGGACGACCAGGACAGTGCTGTGGATGACCGTGATAGCGATTACCGCAGTGAGACCAGTAACAGTTTGCCTCCACGTTACCACACGACTGCTCAACCCAACTCGTCTATGCACCAGTACCCGATGGGGCCTCGGCCACAGCATCGCCCAGATGGCTGCACAGACTCTGTCCACAGTTTTGACCTGGACTACAGAGACCAGAGAGGAAGCAGGTATACAGGGACACCCACAGACACCCTCAGTCGCTCCTGATCAAACAGACACTCTCTCTCACGCATACATATAGGCGGTGAAGCCTGATGATGGTGGACTTACATTGCAACATTTAGTTCTGATTTGTTGCTTTTATTGTGTACAGCATAATCACTGTGGTAATGGCCAATCCCCCCACCCAAGCCACCCCCCCTTTTTTTTTGCACATGTGCAAAGTTTAGAAATGCAACAACGTAACGGAAAATGACTCAACTACTCATTATGACCTCAGAAGTTAAATCAAAACCAATTAAATTATAAAGATAAAAAGAGCTCATTTAATTTTTCCCGTAATGAAATCACTTGTACAGTCTCATTTAATTAGGTTTTATAAAATCTAGTCAGAAATGTTTATTTTAGATAAGATTGTTTAACAGAGAAAGAATTGGTGATTACCGTCACTCTTAATTTGTTTAGTTATGAATAGTTTACCTGACCAAAAACCCATGTTTTTTGCTCTAGATCAGGGGTGGAAAATTCATTTTCCCAAGCGGCCACAATTAGGCCCTAATTGTAACATTTGCTCTTACCAGTAGCAGTTTGTAAAGAAATCAAATTCATATTGGGCTGAATTAAATTCAGCTTATTGGTGCAGCCTTCCACAACAGTCCCAGTTTCTCATGTGGCCCCCTTGGGAAAGCTAATTGCCCGGCCCTGCTCTAGATGGTCACAATTATGTTTGTCTTCTGTACATCAGGAAGAATATGAGACTTATTTGTTTACTGTTACCCAAGTCACCATTTTGTTGAAATGGCCAAAAAAAAGCATGTATATGGTGATTGTTACATATATTTACATTATATTAATTAAAATAGTAGATGAAGGGATCCTACAACAAAAATAATATATTTTCATCTATTTTTATTAATATTGTCACCACAATGCTGCCAGGACATCATTGGTCCAGAAAAAAAATGTTCTTGGTGCATGGACTTTAATCTTGTGCTCTCGTCATAGCATGCATGTGCACCACTGAGACTGCTACAAATCTGCCTGTGTTGACTGATAGGGAGTTGATCCGGATAATTCTACATCAGAAAAAAAAATGTGATCACAGCCAGAAAAAACCTTCATTGTTCATGTTTCTTTTTGTCTTGAGTCCGTTGGGTTGCTTAAAGTTCCTCTTAGTTTGAAATGCTCTGGCTATATCACAGAGGATATCCCCCTGTTACACCTCTGGAGGAAGTGGGTCAGTGACAGACACATGCCTCTCAGTGGTGATTTAAAAACCTGTTCAGTGAACGCCACATGGTGGTGATTTAGTAGACATTTCCTGTTAAGACTTTCACAGACTGAGTGTGGAAGTGCTGATAAGCGTCTGTTGCAGTGGGGATTTACAACAGTCTAAATTCAGTAAAGGACATGCAAACATAGGGCCACATGCACGCAGTCGCACACATGCATACAAAGACTTATATTACCTGTGTCAAATGTATGAAATGTATAATATGTTCTAGTTTTTTGGTATGCCTTCTGGGCAGTTTAGCTTTTTGTTGACAATGTAATAATATTGTCTTCAAATTATACAAGATCGTCAAGCTGTAAAATGTTTATTTAACATGTAGCCGCAGTTAAGAATGTAATATATATATATTACTTATTATATATTATAGTTGATATCATCATTACAACAAGATTGATTCAGATTTGTGTCATAATTTCTCCATTTACTGTGTGGTTTAACGTGTTTTTGTTTGCATTTTTTCTTTTTGTATGCCTCTTTTCCATCCCTTTATCCATTCCCGTACCCTTGTTAAATCTATTCTTTAACCAAAAAAAAGCTCTTTAAACCAGAAAGGAAGAGTCAGAATTATACCTGTCGATTCTGGCATGGGGGTTGAAGACTGGGAAAACAAATACAAGGGGCAAACCAAGCCTCGTCTATGTGACTTCCTAAATGATGAGGACAGTGTTATCTTTCGCATGGGAAAACCCTACCCTGCACCATCACATTCAACCATCCATCAAAATACAAAGCATGTCGGTGTTCTGCCTGGCACCTATCCTGAGGGTTATGATACTATTGATCGGCGGCGAAAGAAAAGGATTACAGACCCAGGAGGGTTTCTCAGTCCAGAGGCAAACAAAATGAGAGAAGAGACACTTCCTTCTGACCTTGCACTCCTCCATGAGAAAAGAGGGGAGCTTTTTATGCGGCAGGTAGCAGAGATGCAGGAAGAGGAGGAGCGTATGATGTCAGACCTGAGTCCATATAAGAATGGGCTTCTCTACAAAACAAGGATGTGGGCTAAAAATGAGCTGGACAGCACTTTTGAGAATTATGTGGCATACAAAAAAGAGCAAGATGCTAGAAGGAGGGCACGCTTTGATTTTGAATCGGAGAGTCCTCTGCACCATCCCGTAGGAGCAGAGGACGATATTAATGACATTGCCTTCATGGCTGATGAATGTCACTCAGAGAACACAAGAAATTACACTTTCTCCTGTGAGGGCCACATAGAACATTCTCAGGGCCTTTGGGATAAGAAGTATGGAAAACCTAAATCAGGAGGATGGGTTTCAGAGGCAATGCTCTCTCCTGTAGAAGAACCAAGTGATGAATATGTTGATCCTATGGATGAGCTTCAATGTCTTGTTGAAACTGTTTCTGAATACCTAGCTGAAAAAGAGGAGGAAATCAGCAAGTATGGATCTCTGCCTAAATCAAGCAAGTCTAGGCTTTCTTCGAATGGTAGTAATAGAACAGATTCATTTGGGGAGGACCAAAATACAAAGGATTTAAGAGAAGAACCCCAATCACATGCTGCTTCTGATCAGGGTATTTCAGGAGTAAAAAATGCCATGAGCTCGTTATTTAGTTCGCTCACTGACAAAGTTGGTGGGGGGACTAAAGAGCCTGCCCCATCTCCACAAGTATCACCTGCACAACCCTCACAATCTGGATTAACAAAATTGCTATCCTTTATTCCTAAATCAAAGAACACAGCTCCCATAGCTGTTGTCTCTCCAGTAGAAAGTTCTCCTGAAAAATCATTCAGTTCTTTGCCTTCTCAGACACCACATGATGCCAAAATACACAGTCATGGCCAAGAAATAAAAACTCCCAAAAAGTGTCAGACTCAAATGAGTACAAATGAACATGTACCTGAGATTGTAACCAAACCTCAGAGTGCTCCAGAAAACTCAGTCTTGGGCAGATTGAATCCTTTGAAGCTTTTTTCAGCAGATAATGTGAACTCAGCTGAATACAAATCAGAACCCACAGGTTCTCAGAGCCATACACAATGGGGGGAGAGATGGGTTGATAAAGGAGGTAGAGAATCAGAAAAGTTAAGAAGACTGTCACAAGAGAAACATTCAGGACAAAATCATGATAAAAATTTATATGAGAGACAAATTCCGGTGATTTTGAACAAAGAGAATTTGCCTGTTCCACAGCCAGAAAGGTCAACTGGCCAAACACATTCCGCAAACACTGGCTTCTTTAGCCCTTTTAAGAAGTCATTAAGTTCATTAATCACACCTGCTACCCCTGTTCCACCCCATGGAGCTCCGCCTGTGGCAGTTTATCCAGTGTTTAGAACCACAGAAAACCCTCAACTAGAGGAACCAGTAGAGGACCCATCACTGACTAATAAGGTTAAACTACATTTCCCTTCATCTGAAAATGTCTCCACTCAGCAACGTCCCAAAGCAGAAGGAGGCATGCTTTCTGGTTTTTTAAAGTTTCCATCCAGTGAAGACATTGGTGCCTCTGTGAAAACACAGAATCCTGAGCATGATTTATCGTCAACAACTTCCACCACCTTTACCAAGAGTCCTCCTGTGCACCAGGAAAATAGTGAGAAAGGATGGTTTTCTAGCATATTCACCCCTACCCCAGCACCCTCTAGTCCAAACCAGAATGTAATCGGTAATCAGCAGTCTCAGAACAGCAAAATGCCATCTACCTCACAAGCCCAACATACATCAAATCAGAAACCTGGAATGCAGCAGCAGACTCCCAATCAACCAAAACAAGGACTGCTATCTGGAATTCTTAAATTTGGCTCTAGTAGTGACTCATCTGGGAGTGTACCACAGCATGCAAACATTCAACCTTCCAACAGCAACATTCCCACACAGTCTCTACACCACCCTGCTCCAACTCAAAATTCTTCAGCTCCACAGGTGGGGGGCTTTCTCTCAGGTTTATTGAAATTTTCATCAGCAGAAAACTTACATCAAAAAGGACAAGTACCTGATAGTGAAGCTCAGAGGACCATTCCTGGTAGTCATTTTGGTCAGCAGCAGAGTTCACACAGAACTCAGGAAACACACACTCGGCACACTCACTCTGGGTTGCTAAAATTTGAGTCCTCTGAGAATATTTCAAGCAGTCATACAGTTCACCTGCAAAGCAATCAACAAGGTCTGAGCCAACAGAGTACTCAAGGTCCAAGCCGAGGTCCTCCTCTTAAAAATGTACCACAGAGTCAGCAAGGTGTCCGACACGAGACAAATAAGCCAGGATTTGCCCGACAGCAGACTGTTCCTCTTCAGCAAGCACCATCTCAGCAAGGTGGTCTTCTGTCTGGACTTTTTAAGTTTGCTTCAGCAGACAACATAAACACACAAACTCAAGCATCAGCTCATCAGCATGGAGTAACACTAAGTAAATCCAGCCATGAGCAAATAGAAAAGACAAAAAATATTCAAGTTTTTAACCGAGATCAGCCGCAAAATAGCACAACCCAAAAAACAATTCAGTCAAGTGGTCTGTTTTCTGGACTTTTTAAATCCTCTTCAGAAAACCCAGCTCAACAACTCCAGCCCAAAAACATCTATGAAACTCAACAGCAAAACAAAATGCCACAGAGCCAGACTGGATCAACACAGGTGGAAACAGCAGGTCAATCTGGAGTACTCTCAGGGTTGTTAAACAAGTTTACAAAATCAAGTGAAAGTATTGACTCAACCTGTCAAACATCAACAGTACAACCACCTCAAGAAAGGGACAATAATTATGCAGTCACAATGAAAAGCGCACTGCAAAAGCAGTCATCCACTAATATAACACAACAGTCCTCACAAGAAAAAGCAGAGAAAGAGAAAAGGACACAACATGCTGGCCAGCAAGGGTTTTTGTCAGGATTGTTTAGCAAAACTATAACTGAACACCCTTGTACTAAACAAGCAGAAATGTCAACTCAGATAACAGAACAGATTCCCTCAGCTAGGTTTGCAGAGTCTTATTCAGGCACATTAAAAAGTGTAACTTCAAACCTCGGAAGGGACAGTTTGCGAAAAGACAATCCAGCTTGTGTTAATCCAGGACAGAGCAGACATGCTTTAATCAGTGCACCCGTGTCAGTTGATACTGAGAGTTTGGATTTGCGTACATCAGCTACTTTTGCAAGATCTCTTCAGAGTCAGGAAACATACTCCTCAGTCAGCACAGGAAATCTGTCTCAGTTATACAGTTCTGGTTCATTTAGGCCAAGTAACACAATAGCTTATAGTACAGGAAATATTCATTCTCTTTTACAAAGTCATGCAACTTCACCAGTTATGACCATTCATCAATATATTGGTGGAAGCTCTCCCTCTTTGTATGGAGCTACAAATCAAAATCTTTATCAAGATCAGCAACCTGCATATGGAATAAGTCCCTCTTATGATGAAAACCAGTGGATCCGCGAAAGTGCTCTATGGCAGCAATTTCAGGATGAGTCACTAAATTATCATTTCCCAGTAGAGGATCAAGGATATAGCCTGAGTTGTGAAGGCACACCATTACCAGCATCTGAGAATCAGAACTCTTTGCAATGGCAAGGTGTTGTTTATCACCAAGAACAATATAAACCTCATCAGTTTGAAGGACATAGAAATGATGATCCATATTCAAAGAGAAAATTATGGAACAGTTATGAAGACTTGGGAAATATAGGACAGTCACCCAATGAGGAAGGTGTGTTGAACTTAACTACTAAACAGAGTAATGCCAAGTTTGGGAAATGGCATTCATTTAATGATGGTAGCACTTATAGCTTAAATGGTGTTTCATATCATGAAGGATATTATGAGGAAACTGCTCCAAGCTTATCTTATTCAGCTAACTGGCAATATGGAACGGAAAATGCAGCCTCACAACATGTTCATACTAAAGGTATGATCCATCATAGTCAGTTTAGTTTGAATAGACCAGTAGATCCAAACTTTCCTCCAAGTGCCAAAATAGAGCTCGAAGACTCCCTGTACCTTGAAGACACTGAATGGTATCAGCAGTGGCTTGCTCTTTTGGAGCAAGGAATGTGGTGGCCAGCAGAAGATGGTGACTGTGGCTACTTTGTTTACACAGATCACGAGTATATTTATGCCTTGCTTACAGATGCAGTCGGAGAATATGTGTATGCATGTGCCCCTGAAGGTGAATCTTGGGGAAATGCACAGAAGTTGGATAGTTTTCCCAGTGCGTGGCTGCAAAATGAAATGGTTTTAGTCTGTGGCTTTAAAATTCCACTTTACAATGAAGATGAACTTCTTTGGCTTCCAGGTCAAGATCACAGTGATTCTCAGCTTCTGAATGCCCCCCTAGATTTGTCTGCTGCCTACAGAAAAGGAAATGAAATTATGAATTTAAATCTTGAGCAGTTCTCTCAAATGTTTGAAAATTCATTTCTGTCTCAAGGGCAACCTGGGGTGGATTTCTCATGCTATACATTAAACAAAGTTAGGATGGATCCAAGACAGCCTTGTTATGCATATCAAGATTATTACAATGATGTCATTGACCTTTCATGTCATAACAGAGACCATATTGGCCCTTATTGGAACAACCAGGAAGTGAAGACATTTCTTGCTCAAAAAGTTTCTGTCTCCTTAAATTCTACTCCTACTGAAAATTCAAATCAACAGCTGCTTTACAACTGCTACCAACCTAGCCAACGGCGGCGTTCATCAACTGCCGTTACAGTAAAACATGTGGATGATGTGTCAGAGGAAGAATGGCGGAAAAGAGTGTCTCCAGGAGAACAACAACCTAATCGTCAAGTTAAGAAGATTTCTTCCCTAATATCCTCATTTGTCAACAAAACATCACAGGTGGAATTGAACAATTCTAGTAAGTCCACATGTGAGCAAGCTTCTGACAAATACTCTAAGAGCATCCTTTCATCAGGTTTCCAGAGTCTGAAGTCTAAGATCATCGGAGAAGAATCTACTGCAATTGTGACACAGCCAGAAAGTGTTAAACAGCAAATTGAGAAGAAGCCAGTTACCACACAGGGTAGAATTTTGCCCACAGTACCAACAGTAACTCAAGTGACTCACCCTGTGACACACTCACATACAACTCAGAAACCTAAACTTTCACGGCAGACTACAATGGTACAACAAGTGACTCCACCGGCAAACGTCAATGTCACAGGATCACAAGATTCTCTTAGTAAACCTGTGCCACCTATACAGCCTGTATCTTATAAGCCAGTAGATATACCAGTGGAAAAAACATCTGAACAACCACAGGCAGGCTTCATGAACTTTTTAAAATCTGCAGTAGGAATGGAGGAAACCAAACCAGTTCAAAATAACTTTACTGACACATCTCCAAATCAACAGAGCAAAACTGGCAGCACTGGTTCCTTACCAGGCAGTGCCACTGCAAATAAAGAGACTACAGGAGTTTCAAATCTCTTTGGATCAATAAGTAATCTATTTAGCACTGAGCCCCCTCCACCACAAAAACAGCAAATGAAACCTAGTGCTACAGAAGATTCACTAAAATCAACATCTAGATCTAAGGGTATACAGAGACAACAAACATTAGACCAAAGTGGCTTATCTACGCCTGTGCAGAGCCAAACCCCAAATAAAAGTATTTCACAGGTGTCTACTCCCAGTATCTCCACAGGCCCCACAACAAGCCAGTCAAAATCTGTGCCACCTGCTGGACAGACAAAGCAGGAAGCAGAAAATAAACCATCTGGTGGGCTGTTTGGATTTTCAATTGGAGAAATGTTTGCTGGATCAGCAGCATCTAACCAGTCTGGTCCTGTGGCTCCACAGGAAGAATCTCTTGGTAAAAGTATATTTTCAATGTTTACAGGGCCAAATACTCAGCAGACTGCACCTAAAACTGGGACATTGTCTCAAACACACCCACCAAGTACACTTCCACAGCCTCCTCAACAAGAAACACCTGGTAAAAGTTTATTATCAACGTTTTCAGCATTGAGTCCTCATCCATCTTCTAATGAAACCAAGCCCAACACTGAGGCACCACAGGGGGGAACTGCTCCTCCAAAGGATTCTCCAGCTACAGGATTCCTTTCAATGTTTGGAGGTCCCAGCACCCAACAGTCTCAAAACCAAACAGGATCTTTTCTAGGGGGCATTCTGCCTGGATCATCAAGTTCCGCTGAGAGTGCAGTGAAGGGGCTTTTCTCAGTGTTTGGTGATCCCAGCCCTCCACAAACACAGTCATCAACAACTCCATCTCAAGAACGAGTAGTACAGTCACAAACTCAGCAACAAGGGAGGCCCCAGATGCAGTCTAAACCACAAGAACAACCTCAACCACAAGGACAGACAGCCACCTCTGTTCTTGGGGGTATATTTGGTGGATTGTCTTCCTCAAGTGAAAGTCCAAGAAAAACTTTGTTTTCCATGTTTAGTGCTCCTAGTACCCCTCAAACACCAAGAGCTGGTGGAGGTACAAATATGCCCTCCACAGCTGGGATTGCAGCCCCCAAAGAACCTAGCAAGAGTATGAGCTCTGTTTTTAATGATGTTTTACCAACACCACAACAAACTCTCAATTCATCTACTGTTGCTACCACTACCAAAGAGCCCCCAGCTATTAATTCACAGCAGAGTTCTTCCCAAACATTATCTGTTTCGAACGACCATGTTCTAAAAGATGCTCCTACTACTGAAATCTCCATTGAATTCTCAGGGAGCAAACCCGATAGTAACACTAGTCAAGTGCATGCTACCCCATCCACAGATATTACTATAGCTACCACAAATACTTGTAAAGAAAGTGGCACAATTAAAGTCAACGATGTTGCATCTAAGGAATCAAATTCAGAATGTGTTACTGTGCATAAGGAAACAAGCACTGAGGGTGCATCCCAGGATTCTGCTCTTTCAAAAGAACCATCAGCCTCTGGTCTGGTACCTGTGGTCAGTGGATCGGACCCACATCCTCCATCCTCAACTGGATCAATTTCAGATCAACCAGGAAAAGGTTTGCTTTCTTTATTTTCTGCACCCAGCACTGAGTCAAGTGCTACCAAAATAGGTCCATCACCTGCAGGGTCTACACCTGGATCATCGGACCTGAAGGACCAACCAGCCAAGGGGTTGTTTTCAGTGTTTGGAAGTTCTGCCCCTCAGCCCTCTTCACAAACTGGAAATTCTCTGTTAGGGGCAATGTTTGGAAGTTCTTCACCTCAAATACCATCATCTCAAACAGGAGGATCATTGCTAGGTGGGCTATTTGGAGGGTCTGCACCTCAAACTGCTCCAGAGGCTAGTCCCAACAAGACGGGAGGGTCTGTTCCTCAAGCTGCAGGATCACAGCCAGGGTCATTACTTGGAGGTTTATTTGGTGGATCTGCTCCCCAAGCTGCTGGATCTCAGACTGGAGGGTCTATTTTGGGTGGTATATTTGGTGGCTCAGGAGTTTCATCTACTGTGTCTCAGCCTACTGGTTCTTTAGGTGGAATGTTTGGTGGGGCTGCTCAGACTTCAACGACCCAAAATAAAAGCTCTATATTTGGAGGGATTTTGGGCAGTTCACCCTCTCAAATAGCTGATGTACAGACTGGTACATCTCTTCTAGCTGGTATTTTACCTGGAGCTTCTGGTCCTAATGAGTCACCTGGTAAAAGTTTGTTTTCAGTGTTTGGAGGATCTGCTTCAGCTGCAACACCAACTAATGATGACAAAATATCATCTACCACTCTTAACAATACTACATCAACTGTAATTGAGCCACCAAAAACCACTGACAGTAAAACTGTTTCAACTGGTGGTGATACAGGGGAAATTAATACTTTTACCACAAGCAAAGATCAAGTGAAAACACCAAATAAACTTGACAACGAAGTCCAGTGTCTTGCTGCAAGCTTGCCCAAAGGTGAGGAAAGTCTCACTGAAGAAGCAAGTTGCCAAGATACTGGCAAGCAAATTGCTTTACCTGAAGAAATTCAGTCTAAAGAATTTGAAACATGTACATCAGTAGAACAAACTGCAAGTTCAGAGATTGCGAGTGGCCAGCTGAGCCAAGATACAAAAACATCTACAGCAAAAGAGGAAACGCCACCCACTCAGTCAGGAAATTCTTTGGTCCAAGAGCAACAGAAACCTCCACTGCCAGATAAGTCAGATACTGTTACAGGCTTCATGTCATCCCTTTTCAAACCAACACCTACTCCCACTGAAGGACTTCAGCAACAGCAGAAGCCTTTTGGATTGGGAGAAACAACACCCCAATCTTCCCCCAGTCAGACTGGTGCATCAATATTAGGGGGCATTTTTGGAGGGTCCAATGCCCAGGGAACATCTCCCCAGACAGGGGGATCATTACTAGGAGGCTTATTTAAAGGGCCTGCTCCTCAGTCTGGTACTCAAGCCACTCCCCCTACCCCTGGAGGTTCAATATTAGGTGGGATGTTTGGGGGAGGACCCAGTGCCAAATCTGCAGGTCCGCAGAGTGGTGGATCATTGCTGGGTGGAATGTTTGGAGGGTCTGGAGTTACACCTCAGCCTGGTGGTTCTTTGTTTGGAGGAATGTTTGGAGGAGCCACTGGTCAAACTGCAGGATCTCAAACTGGAGCATCAACTTTACTTGGTGGCATAGGAGGATCTTTCTTTGGGGCTATGGGACAACCACCTAAGCCAGCTGAATCTGTGCCAACTGCACCCAAACCAGCAACCAGTGCAAATAAAATTCTGGACTCAACACTGCAAGATAAAGATCAAGTAAAGTCTGGCAGCTTAACAAGTGACAGTGCTGTGGAATCTAGAGCAGCTTGTCCAGAAACCTCTATTACAATTGCACCAAAAGATACTAAAAATGATGTCATTCACCAGGTAGATAACATTGAAAAAGAAAAGGCAGATTGTGAGGGAGAGGTGATACATGAGAAGCCCATTGTTATTAAAGGTGACCCAGAGTGTAAAGAAACTGACAAATCAGTCCCGCCTGATCTCAAAGAAGCAGGAGTTAATGTTAAGTCCCCTGCTAATCAGTTGCCCAACAATACAGAGCCATCTCAAACTAAGTCTGTGTTTGGTTTTATATCAGCACAAAGTGATGCAGGAAAATCTCTTGGATCGCTGTTGTCAGCGGCACCATCACTTGCTTCATCATTGTCTCAAACAGAAGGAGGCAGTGGTCTGATTGCAGGGTTAAAAACCCTTTCTGGAGGCATATTTCAAGAGGAAAAATCTAATGGTGAAAAACAAGTGCCGCCCACCACTTCATTATTTGGGGCAAATAAAAGTTTTCCTTGGAAGACACAGCCACCAAAGCCACAGGCTGTTCCAGTTATCACTTCTCAACCCCAAACTAACAACAGTTCAAGAAGTGGTGAAACTGTACAAAAGATTGAAACAACTGAAGCCCAAAAAACTGAACCGGTAGGTTCCACAGATGATGTAGCAACTCCCCAGATTTACATCTCCACTCCTGAAGTAGATCCTTCAGCATCCCTGACCCCAAAGGAGAAGGAAAGGCTTGTAGAAATACACCCCCCTGCAGGTCCTAACTCTGGAGTGCAGCTGGACAACCAGTCCAAGAGGGATCTGTTGAATACAAAAAGGCTAGTAAAAGCATAATAAATGGCACCCTCCCTCCCCCTACCATTTATGATGCATTGGGAGTTTGGAAAAAAATGTCCTTCTTGTTCAGCTCTGCAGTCCATTTTCACTAGTTATTTTATGTCTCTCTGTGTGTGCGTGTGTGTTTGATATGGGCATATTGTGTTTAGTAGCTGTAATTTCATGTGTCATTTTAAAACAGAATTCCATAACAGTATTTTCATATTTACTTATCTGTGCCCCATTTAGCAGTGAATGTACACAAGCAAATGTTACTATGTCATATATATCATTCCTCTCTGCCACTCAAAGAGAGCTTTAATTTTGCACCTGAATTTGCAGTGCCTTCAAACTTTAGAAATTTATTTTGTACTCCCTGTTATTCTGCACTTACAAATAACCTAGATTAATGTAAATGCAGATGTTTCAACAACTGTGTTTCTAAAAATAATTTCTTTATTAGGATGTAAAGACATGATTATGGGCTCAAATACATACACGTGTAACATTGTTTGGTCTTTACTCCAATATTAAGTGCCTTGAGGCAACTGTTGTTTTAAATTGGGCTATATAAATAAAATGGAATTAATTGCATTGCTTTCAACATAAATTAATTTTTTTGTTTAATCCTGGAATTCTGCTTTGATATGAACACTTTCATCCATCTTGCAAATGTTTTACAACTATGTGTATGTAGTAGTCAGAGTTCATAAATTCATTTTGGTCTTTTAAAATAAAACTATAAAATATTCAGAAATACTTAAAAAAAAAAAAAAAAAACCTGTTTCACCATTTTGAATATTTTCTTCACTCCTCTTTCACCAATGTAGTCCAGTGGAAAGTAGTCGCTTTGGGTCATCAGGAAATCTTAGCCAGACCAGCTCCCAGCTTAGTGAGACTGGCCACGAGAGCACTGGAGGGTCAGAACTGGAGGAGTCCTTCCACTCCTACCATAGTACTGGTTTTCACCCTTCTACTAATGGGCAGCCACGCACAAATGGTCATCTCTCCATCAATGGACGTTCTGCAGTCAGTGAGCGGGAGATAGATAGGCTGTCCCCCGAAGTAGGACAGGGCTTGAAAAATGCCACTCCAGTAGAGAGAGGATCCCCTAAACTCCAAAGGTACGTTTTTGCTTAGAAATGAACTCTGTGTGATATAATAAAAATGCTTGAGAGCTTAGAGATTTCCTCTAATGCTTAAATCTGTGTAACCTAGATTCCATGATGATGGACCACCATTACCGTTTTCCCAGTCCAGACTCAATTGGATGAAGGCCATCACTAAAGTCAGAGTTCAACTCCGGGAGGTAGGCATTGTTTAACTTCAGTTCCTCCACCAGTCTTATCTGTTGTCAACCTTCAAGTCCAGCGTTCTTCTTGTTCCTGTCCTACAGACACAGATATACATTTGCATACACATGCATTGATAACATAATCCTTTGAAACTGGTTGAGTTTAACCTCTCTGAATGTTTAAGCAGATGCACTAAAATGTACTAAAGTGACATTGCACTTCGGAATTTGATGTCTCATCGAAGGCACCCTACAAATCCCCTACAAAACCTTACAAATGTCTCTGCCTTCTCTCTGTTCTGTTTACATCATTCTCTGACTTTGCTCCATCTTACTAAGTCGTAAGTGTTTAATTTTCTCACTTCACATGGTACTTGCAGTTGTGAGGCTGAAGAATATTGTTGTATACTCGCTGCACGAGGAACCTGTAGTTGCACTAATGGATGGTTTGCTCACAGTTCTAACTTGGTTCTGCTGCTAAGGATATCTGCTGTTATTTTATATTGTGTGCACTAAATGTGCCATAAAATCGTCTAGTGGTTCACACATTCATTTTTCATGTGAAAGATTGCTGGTTTGATTCTAGCTGGAGACACAAATCCACTTTGGGTAGGGCATCCAGCTGAAAAACTCAAACATGCAGAGTTACCTGCTATGGCGACTCACTGTGGCAAGGGAGCAGCCGAAGCTATCTTTCTGTTGTGTGCACTAAAAGCCTTTGATCCTTTGATAACCACAATCGTCCAAGGTTTTTCTTTTCCATATCACGTCAGTATACTGTATATTTTTTCAGACAAAGGTAATTTGCACCAAGTGCAAGGTCATGATCTGTATAATTTGTAGCCCACATGTCTTTTTGACACATCAAATGACCTTTGTTTAAAAGGCAATCGTGGAATTACTTTGGTCTTTAATGTGTCATCTCTGCCTTTTTGTTATCTGAATCAACAGTTTTGCAACCTAATATTGGTACAATCTCCATTAGCATTTCTGAAGAATCTGCATTTAGATGTTGAATTTAATCAGTTAAGACCAATGAGAAAGACTGGACTAAGGATTTCTTTGTCATAACTGTAGTTCCCTCTGACTAAGCCTTCAACAGCTTCAACAGCATCGCAATAAGGGAGTAAGGCATATAGCCCTTGCATGGTGCCATTATAATGATGGCTTCTGTGGAGTGGTTGAGATGAACATGAACTATAAATGACCGATTGAAGACATGAGTATAAATCAAGACTAAAAGCAGTGTGTCATTTATTAAACGATATTGTTGAGGAAATACTTAACACAAGGCTGCTGAAAAAGACTGTAATCAATTAGAATTGATTGTTAATCAAGTCAAGTCTTCAAGTAGTGTCACAGTGACCAGCATAATATGAATGCTAGATTTGATACTGTAAAACACCCTCACATGCTTGTTTAATTTCAAAGAAAAAATTGAAACAGATTCAACATATTATCCCTCCTCTTTATACTTTTCCAGTTAGGCACTGAGGGCAGGGAAAATAGTGGTGCTGATGTGTTTAGTTTTAATGTTTTAAGTTTTCAAAACAATACATTTTGACAAATGATAATTTACACTGGCTGTGATCAGCTGAAAGCTGGTAGACACAGAACCTCAGATTAGCTTTGCACTAGAATACACTGCCAGAGGACAGAGAGAGAGAGAGTGTGAGCGCAGTGAAAGCATGCAAGAGGGTGGGAGGGAAGTAGGGATGGCTACTTAACTGAGGGTGAACTGCTGTGTGATCGTGGTTTACTTGTGTTGTGTTGTGCTGGCTTTGTCAGTTGTAGAAATCAGGAATATCGGACTATTTTTTTTTTTTCTTGAAGTTGAACCAAAATCTGCTGGTTTGATTGACACTGAGCAATATTCAATAATACACCTGGGGAAACATTTTGATAAAAAACGCAATTGTCATTACCGAGCTGCTGGGCAACCCTTTGGATTGAATCAGTCTTACAAAATGGTATCTACAGGTTGTTCTTTCTTTCATATAAGGTAAGGCTTAATTTTTTATATATTTCTGTTAAACGTATGTCTACTTTGATTAATGATAAAGGTGTAGTAGTATAGTACATAGATATAGGACCATGCTTTGCCAGTAATGTGTCAAATGCCAATAAAACATCTCTTCTTTCAGTACTCAGTACTCAGTTGATCTAAATTTTAAACCAAATGTCATTTTTTTGATGAGAAGCCATCTAAAACCAACTCTTGTTGTTGTTATTTTTCTCCTTCTAAATGAAAGCCATGGACCAATTAGTAAAGATATAAAAAGAGAGTGATTACTGCAGGTTGACTCACTTGGAGCACCAGCCCCTCAATTTTTCTTAACCTGGGCCATCAGTTAATGAATTAATTATATCTCACGTCTATTTGACTATGGTTGCCCATTTAAAAGTAGTCATCAGAAGTGTATCTAAAAACTAGCATTATTTATTGTTTGTAAATCAAATATCACTGTTAATTATTTTATAGAATAAAAAAAAAATTACCAGAATGACAGAACATTTATAAATGTAATTTTAATGTGAAGTACAATGCCGCCAGTTAAATTTGGATAGGGTGATTCCATTCAGCTGATAAGGTCGTCAGCGTATTTTCATTTTCAGAGTGGTGATTGAAACATTCAATTCTGATTGGATGATTATACTTTTCTGGCAACTAAACACTTATCAGGGTAGCACATACCTTCAGTGCTCAAGCGCTTATTGGAGACCTCAAGTGCGGGGGTAGGTTAATGTAGTAAGCAATTAGATTATAAAATCTCTATATTACTTACTTATTTACTTAATAGAATAGGGAATTTATATATTTAAGATATGCAATCTTATTATGGTGTAAAATAAAAGCTGTTGTAACACATAGTCTGAGGCCATTCAAATTATGATGTTGTGTAGCAATTTTGTAAAATTTGTAATTTTGTTGTAATTTAATATTCAAGTCTTAAGTTTGTGCTCCAAATGGTATCAAAGTAGGCTGATTAACAGAACTTGACCTTGGAACCACTGTAACATCTTCCAAATTTTTGATAATTTGGTAATTATCTCAGTAGGGTTGCTCAGTGGATGAAGACAATATCACAGAGCTGTGTCAAATGTATTCTGTGAATAAAATAATGCCATCACCAGATTTATGTTACAGTTGGGGTGTTCAGTTGTCATTCTAGTGTGTACCAGTGGATCAGAGCTATTAAGCCACGCAGCTGGTAAGGGTGTGTAAGAATGGCATGGCCTCAGAGGAGAGAATTGACCTGTCATCTAATTACTGTGCTGTCTTTCCAAAGCATCCTAATTACAGAGCTGTAAGCAGCTGCATGGTGTTCATACTGGAAGTTGCCACTCTGACTGAGTCTCGGTTAAAACAATGTCTATCCAACATTTGTACTGAGTAGTGTAGTCTCTCATAGTGATATTCCATGTGTGCTCAAATGCATTCAACCATCTCTTTCACACAGAAGATAATCCAGCTTTCTGTCCTACGTTTAAAAGAAATGCATAAAAATGCAAAAAAATAAAAATAAAAGAAATGCATATTGTACATGATCTCAATTAGAACTCCACTCTGATCGGGTCTAGAGGTCATAAAAAGGAGAAACAAGTTTTCACTTCATGATTTTAATAAAAATGAGAGATAAATTTAATAAATGCAGAAATTACTTTCTCATTGTTGTAAATAAAAAAAAATGCATTCAGTTTACATCCAAAATCACTATTTTCAAAATGTGACGTCTTTACTGTTAATGCCTTTCTTATACTTGTGTATACTTGTTCATTTATGTAGCTATGCCCCAGGTAATTGTCTGAAGTAAGATGAGTTAATGGTTCTAAAATTTGATCGTATTTAGCTATAATTTAATAGTAGAGATGCAACAGAAGTAAAACATCCTTTTTTTTACAGCTTTTTCAACAAAATAACTTACTTGCAGATACTTGCTCATATGCAGGTTAAGATGCTGGCATACTTGACCCATCTTGAGGAGGAGTCACAGAGGCAGTGTTTTGTCCATGTGTGGGAACAGTTGATCACAAGTGCCACTTCTCAGGGATGTTTCCCAGAGGACACCTTAGTGGAGAGGATGAAGCCCCTGAATCTGAGCCAATTCCACTCTCGCCCAAGAAGCGAGATCTACGAGATCTGCCGAAGAAAAAATCGCAGCTCCCCAGTGTGGGGCAAAGCCTGTGTAAAAAGCTGCAGAAGTGCCTACAGGGGCCAGAAGATAATCCCTTTCATGACCAGTCATTAGTCAACAAAACCACCAAAGCTAACCGCACCACATCCGAAAAAGACAAAAATTCTGATTGCCAACATGGCAGTGGAGTTGTGGAAGATTCTATTCCAAGGCTTCTTGAAAGGATCAGAAATGAGAAAGGGAAGGAGAAGATGGAGGATGAGGAAGCAGAACATAGTAACGTAGTAGAGCATATCCTGAAAGAGCTGAAAGGCATCAATAAGATCCAAGAGGAAATTTCTGACCTGAGGCAGTATCTAACATCTGTGCGAGGCTCAGTGGATGAAGTGTCTTGTTGTGTTGATGCAGTGCTCAGTGAAATAGGTGATCTGTATTCTGGGGCTTCAGCTGTAACACATCCTAGCCCTGTTTCTCAAACACATCACACCAGGCATGGAAGTCTGGGTAGACAGAACGCAATCTCTTCTCCTCACATGAGAGACCCCAGTCCTCTCTTGGATCGCAAAGATTATGGAAGAGATTCAGGATATGTATCATCGCATAGATCCCCTAAACAATGGCATGATGATCAAGCCACTCAAAGATCCATTCATCAAAGAGATCAAGAGTACTTAGAGCAGAGCTCAGACATGCACTTGCCTGACCTCTGCTACCTGGAACTTCATTGTGGCCACAACTACCAAAGCACTAGCTCTTTGTCATCATGTCAGAGCTCCAATTGTCCAGAGGCAGGCTTTCTTCCTGGTGACACAGAGTATGGCAGATGGCCATCTGTTGATATTCAGCACAGTATTAGTGGAGAAGGAGGTTGGAGTGAAGAGGATCTCTCCTCTTGTGCAAACAGTGGAGAAGAGCTAGAGAACTTTCTAGGTGTTTGGAACCGATGTGCAACAGAAGACACTCAAGGTAGCACATCAGGTCATTCTTCTCATAACAGCTCTGAGCATCTCTCATTGTTGTTTGGAAGCCATTATAATTCACCTTCAAGTTCTTCCAGTCAAGTGGATTGGAGGCCTCTGAGACAACAAGCTGAAGGAGAAAACTTGGAATGTGACTGTGCTGCAAACTGTCCGTTTTCACGTAGTTCTGGATACCACACCACAGATGCCTGTGCAAATGAACATGAGAGTGGGCCCTCTAGGAGCCTGAGCTGTTCCACTGTGCTGTTGACAGATTGTGATGATGGTTACCTAGAGCCTCATTCACCATGTGATGACTGCCCATCATCTGGGGACACTCTTGATCTGGGTTCTGTTGAAAGTTTGGACAGGGAGTGGACAGATCACAGTATTTCCAGGGAGGATGTAGGAGATATTTTATCAGTGGAGTCTTCTGAAATAGATTCTGAGAACACACCCAGGATTGCTGACGTAGGTTTTGATGCAGCAAGTTTTAGCAAGGCTGTACTCACCGTCAGGTCAGCTTTGAAAGGGGCTTTCAAAAAGTTGGAAGGCTCAAATACTGAAGATGAAAAAGATGATAGTGGGACTGAGGCATCGCTACCTCTAGCTAGACAAATCTCTGAACCTGAGGATGAGCAGGGCAGTTTAGGTTATATAGAGAGAAAGGTTAGTCTGACAGAGAATTATCCTCACTTTGCCACTCCGAAGGAGGACAGTGAGTCTTCGGTCTACATGGATTGTCTTGAGATGCATGAGAATCTATCATGCTCCCTTCAAGCATCTCCACATAAAGGAAGCCCCTCTCCTGGCACTCAAACAGAATATCACTCTGTAGAGGTGTCACAAGGAAAAGGAGAATCAACAGATGAGGAAATGTCCAACTTTGACCTAACACCAGACCACTGTCCTGCAAGGCAGGGCGAAAGTCCACTGGGTCCAGTTCGTAACCCAGATGAGGTGCGCTTAAGTCCCATAGAGGAAAACCATATTCTCTATGAAGAAAATCAAGGCAGGCTTACTGATGCCGGCCACAGAGAACGTATAGAGAATTTCCGACGTATTCTGAGGGAAAAGAGGCAAACCCATCATAGACTGTCCAGATCAACGCAGGGATCCCATGGTTCTCAAGGGTCCCAAGGATCCCAATCTCAAGACGAGTTTGTATCAGGTATTATTCAATAAATCTATCTATCTATCTATCTATCTGTCTATCTATCATGCAAGCACAGTAATAACAGCTAGATGTAAATCTTTATTTTTGCAGTGATCTAGTGCATTTCATATAGTTACATAATTGTCTTTGATTAGTGAGTCATTCCCTGATTTGTGGTCTATCTTAGGTTCTGTGCTTTCCGAGTGTGCTGTGTGTATTTGCTCATTTACAGCTACTCAACCTGATTTATAATACTGTCATTTTTTTTTCTTTGCAGACTATTGGAGAGAAGATAATCAGGTTCTTGAACAATATTAGCTTCATATATTTTATTTATTTATTTATTTTTATTGTTGTGGGATAATTGTGTTTATCCCCCCCACCCCATATTACTTTTCTTGCTTTTTTTTTTTTTTTTTGTCAACAAAAATGCTCCATCTCCAAAGCTTATTGCACTGAATACACATTATATACTGTATTATATATGTAGATTTAATATTTGATCAAAAAGCATTTTTGTTATTCTGGTAAGACAATATTCTGTTATAAAATAGTTTATGAGGGGCTTTTTGTAGCTTTACAATGTTTGTGGTGGTAGTTCTTGTGTTGTTGCTTTAAATTTTCTCCCATAATGTTTTCAAATACTACAGTATCAAAATCTATTACAGAGAACCCCAGAGGGAACCCCACTGTCAACTCACAAATGAGTGATATATTTTTAATGTGCACGTGTAGTCTCCCAGACAAAATTTTGCAATTAATGCTTTTGTCCCATTTGCTACTAAAATGCATTGTAATCTTGATCCACAGTTTCATTTCACATAATATATAATTAAAGAGTTCAACAAGTCTCATTTAGCCTGTCTTTTAAAAACTTGTAATTTTTTTTGACTTTGCATGTTCTGTGACATCAGAGAGGTAAAACTCAACCAAGCCCATTTTCATGAACCCCTCCTCCTCTCATGACATAGTTCTATATGTCATATTTTGTAAGCCACCAGCCTAAATTCTCACATTTGAATACTTTCAAATACTTTCAGGTTCGAGATGTCGAACCCAGCACTCGACAGGCATGGGTCAAAGCAGGGTAAGTTATACCTAATGTTGCATTGGTCAAGTTTGGATACATTTACAGCAATAAATTGGTATTTTAAAACTAGTGTAAAATTGTGCTAATTTGATTCTACTGAAAAAAGTGTGTTCTATACTGCTGTGGTATTGTATATGGGGCCTCTATATTCACTTCAACACTGTTTTGCTTGGTGCATAGTGGAGGATCTGGTCTGTATGGAATTGACAGTATGCCAGATCTGCGTAAAAAGAAGCCTATCCCATTGGTCAGCGATGTGGTCAGTACTCACTTATATATTTTTTTGCTCTGCATACTGTATTTCATATCTTATTCTGTTTGTTTTGTTCTTTCTCTGTGAGTCTTTGTGAGTCTTTCTGTATGTGAAACCACCACCAAAGTCAGTTTTCTTTTCTTTTTTTTTTTTTCTTTACATTGAATTTGGGATGAGATTTTTATCAAAGAATGGAGACAAATATGAAATCAGTCGGCTAATCTCTCTCTCCCTCCTCTCTTAAACCCAAAACTATTCCCCACAACTCTCTTGAATGCATTCACTCTTCTTGGTCAGGCTATGGTAAGTTATAGAACCTAGTTGACACTCCCTTTTCTCCTGAAGTATAAAATAAATTAGGACAGATAAAACAGTAGTTACCAATCATAGCATGTTGAACTCTCCCTTACTTCCTGTTAATTACAAAGAAAACATGCATGCATCCTTTTGGTCCTGGGTTACTTTTCTTCCTACTTAACATTCCCATTAAAATACATTGACCACAAATCATTCCCTCACCTTTTATTTTTGGGCTTTTTTTTTTCATTCTTTGCTGAGCTATTAACAAACGAGTGACAAAACTGACCTGATAGAACCTATAGAATACACTAATAACAAAGGCCTGTTGGTGTTTTATAATGTTGACACTGGGCTAACTTGCTTGATACTAATAATACTCACAATACTCACATGGGTTTGTTATCATATGGTAAGTGTTCACAATGAAAAGGTTAAACTCTACTAACTCTACTCTACCCCACTCTATCATATTAACCTTTACTTTTACAGAAATGTTTTGCCATTGTGCTTGGTTGTGGGTCATATTGACTTTGTATTTGTATTTGTAATTTTTTTTCTTTGTGTTTGTCATGTGGTGTTCAGTCGCTTGTCCAAGCCAGGAAGGCAGGGATCGCGTCTGCGATGGCTGCTCGATCATCAATCAAGGACGAGGAACTGGTTAGTAGGAAACTCCTAAAAAGTCTTCTGCTTTGCATTTTGTGCCATTCTAGTTATAACTGAATTAGCAATTAAAATAAATAAATAAAACTTCTTACCTCTGAAGAAAAATCACGTGTACAAGAAGACCCTGCAGGCTCTTATCTACCCCATATCCTGCACTACACCGCATAACTTCGAGGTGTGGACAGCAACTACGCCTACATACTGCTATGAGTGTGAGGGGCTGCTGTGGGGAATCGCCCGCCAAGGCATGCGTTGCTCTGAGTGCGGGGTCAAGTGCCATGAAAAGTGCCAAGAATTACTGAATGCGGACTGTCTGCAGCGTAAGTACTAAGGACATTTTGAAGGAAGTTTTCACTAGTGATCTAAAATTATATTTTCATGTTAACGGGCAGTTAATGCATCCCAATGTTGTCACAAATGTTTAAGCGTGTCATTTCAGTCTGTTTATATATTTTGAAAACGATATTTAGGCGCTGCGGAGAAGAGCTCTAAACATGGAGCTGAAGACCGCACTCAAAATATCATCATGGCCATGAAGGACAGGATGAAGATCAGGGAAAGGAACAAACCAGAAATCTTTGAGCTGATCAGAGAAGTGTTTACCATCAGCAAAGCCATTCATGCACAGCAGATGAAGACCATCAAGCAAAGTGTATTAGACGGGACCTCGAAGTGGTCAGCCAAGATCACCATCACAGGTATTCCACCCTCACAGGTCAACCACGACTTTGCAGTTGCAGTATGTCACCTGCACACGTTGTAATTTTTGATCGTTTCTTGCATCTCTGTTAGTTGTTTGTGCCCAAGGACTTCAGGCAAAAGACAAGACAGGATCCAGTGATCCATATGTCACTGTTCAGGTGGGCAAGACCAAAAAGCGAACAAAGACCATCTATGGCAACCTCAATCCAGTCTGGGAGGAAAAGTTCCACTTGTGAGTCACCGACATTTCTTGGTTATGGAATCAAAACGGCTTTTGTGTGTGTATGTGCACGTGTGTGAGTGTGAGTGAGTGAAATTTGAGGGCTTGTCATTGTCAACAGTGGTGCGAGCGCTTTCCTCAATCCTCAATGCGTTCTACTGTATTACCTATCATCTTGTAGCTTATTATTTTTCTTTTTTTTTTGTTGTTGTTTCTTTGCTTTTTCTTTGTTAGTGAGTGCCACAATTCTTCAGACCGAATCAAAGTGCGAGTGTGGGATGAAGATGATGACATCAAGTCCAGGGTGAAGCAGCGTCTGAAGAGGGAGTCTGATGATTTCCTGGGCCAGAGTATCATTGAAGTCCGAACGCTGAGCGGAGAAATGGATGTCTGGTACAACCTGGGTCAGTTGGCTTTCTTGTCTTTTTTATTTTTTTTATTTTTATAAACAGACTTTATGAAGAAAACTGTATGGTATATGCAGAGAAAGATGCAGACTGCACAGTGCAAGTGGTCATAACAGGAACTCAGGAGAGTGATCTGAAGGCTGATCTCCAAGTGTGGATCAGCCAAATTGAAGTGGACCAGTTCCCCTAAAATTCACAATTTTACAGCCAACCTTTTGATCACACCTTGTATCATGTTACGTGCCTGTTTTGCTAGGCTTCTTCTCTAATGCTCCAACTCTAACTTCCACAATAACCTGGATCTCGTTTGCTTTTTACATTAATTTCACATCTATATTGTTTTATTTGGCACTAAGAGTCCTGCTTTCAGCAAGTCCAGTCCGTTGTTTGTACCTCATTAGTCACATCTCCTTTCCCTGCAGCAAACGTATTTATATCCAGGCATGTTGCTTCCCTAAGGCCTGTGTTGGGCTGCGTGACAATACTGGCTTATTTGATTACATTTTAAATGAGTTTGTGCCTGCTAGCAGGCGGTTGTGAACATTTTAGGGGAAAAAAAGTTTCATCATAATCCCCCCGGTTCTCTCCCCCAGTGTACGCAGGGAGTTTTAGTAGGATGATGCCTGAATACAATAATTAACAAATATACAGGATGTGATTTATCAGGCCCTTGTGCTAATCTATATGAGCACTACAGTAGTTGTATTGCATGAATAAATGTAGCCTGAAAACCTCTGAGGATAAAATCTAATCCCAGTCTTTTGTACAAACAATATTGTCTTTGGAATAATATTTCTGAATCGCTGTCTTTGCATCTTTGTATCTCTTCATATGGGTTTAATCGCTGTCACATTTCCACATCCGTGTTGCATGCAAGGGTGAGGTGTTCACTCTTCTTAAGCACATTTTTTGTCCATGCTTGATTAAATTGCTAAAATTGACTTGATGGCAGCAGTAATAAATCTTCGAGTGGAACAGCATGTCACCGAATATGAATGCGCCCATAAATCTAGTGGGTTTTTTTTTTTTTGCTTGTTTATTTTTTTTAAGCTGGGAGATTTGACTTGCTTGGTTTAATATCCCCCTCATAACTGTATCATTAAATATTTCTTTTGTTCTGAGGTTTTATTATTAATTAGAATTTAATTCTTAATTAATTATTAATGCAGTAATGTGCCTAGTTTATGAGAAAGAGGGGGGAAAAAAAAAACATTTTCACTATCTCTGTCTTCCTCCCTCTCTGACTCTCCCCCTTTCACCTCTTGATATGTGATTATCAAGTAGCAGCACTCCAGTCGGAAATCGACCACTCTAGCGACATGTACAAATTACCCCTAATGATTTGCCTGTCAGGGCAAATAGCAGGGGTGAGCCGCCAAGCACTCCACCTCCAGAAAAGCTCTAGCTCAAATGTCTTCTGTTATCAGACACAGACCCATACAGCCCGCTGCCTTTGTTACACTCACTATCAGCTGGAGGACTTTATTAGCATTGCCGGCTCTGGACTGCCATCACATCGTAGAAACAGAAGCCCTTACAATAGAACTGCCATGCTAATAGTCTGTCATTAGTGTTGTGTTGACAGACCTAGTTTAGCGTACTAGAGTTATGAATCAAGATGGTCCCGATGTGTGTCTGATTGACTGTATTTGTGCTTAATTACAGAGAAGAGGACAGACAAATCAGCTGTGTCAGGTGCCATTCGCCTCCAAATCAACGTGGAGATCAAAGGAGAGGAGAAAGTGGCTCCATATCACATGCAATACACTTGTTTGCATGAGGTATACAGATTCTACAGAAACTGTGTTAATTGTCTAAAAATACCAGATATTCAGCAAGTTCTGAACACAAAGGGTTTGCAACAATGTTTGCAACTAATATTGTAGCTGTTGCAGTGTGTTGCACAGATTGACTGCAGATGTGATAGATTTGAACAGGATTAAAGGCACAGTGATGCTTCCATAATCCAACCTCTTCCCTGAAATACCAAATCAAATTTCGAATCGGGCCTAAAGGACCTGCGCTTATGAAACAGAAAATCCCTTAATCGGAAAAGCCAAAGGTTTTAAATTCTGTGTCCAGCATGCATCCAGTAAAAATAATAGTAATCGTGAATTGCAACATCCTCATCATATTTGTTTCAAATCTGTAAAAAGCCGCCATCGCTTTGCCATCACTTCTCAAACTTTACAGTAGACATTGAAGTTTGTTTGAATTAGATTAACTCCGTCCATTTCCGTCCATTACAGAACGTGTTCCACCATTCAACCGATGTGCTCGGTCAAGGTGTGGTAAAAATTCCAGAGGCTCGTGGGGACGATTCTTGGAAAGTCTACTTCGATGATGTGGGACAGGAAATAGTGGATGAGTTTGCCATGCGCTACGGGATTGAGTCAATCTACCAGGCCATGACGTGAGTCTAAGACATCACAGTGACTAGGGCTTACCAGTCAGTGTGTGTTACCTCTTAAATCCCCTTGTTCCTTCCCCTGTCTATCTGCCTTTTGCAGTCATATCAAAGTGCCTCTTTATACCATTGTCATTCCCTGGCCTTCAGATGAAGGAGAGTCAATTATAAACAGGCTGAGGATGGATTTGTCTCACTGCAGTGTCATCATCCATACGGATGACTATTAGCTAGGCCCAATCATTCACAGAAAGAATGCTTCAGTGGACTATTATCAGTTTAAATGTGTCAGGTAGGTGATGGGCAGGTTAGCCTGACAATTTCTAATAGAAATTATCACATGAAAACAAGAGCCTTTAGAAGATACAGGCTGTCAAAATAAAGGCAGTTTGCACTGGATGCTGACATTACTGCAACAAAGTGTGAGCAGATACACGTTGGGGAAGAGGTGGCTTTCTGCCCAAGTACTTACCAAGTTTAGCATCTACTTCTCTTTGCAGGCACTTTGCTTGTCTGTCTTCTAAGTACATGTGTCCCGGAGTTCCTGCGGTGATGAGCACCCTGCTGGCCAATATCAATGCCTTCTACGCCCACACAACAGCCTCCACCAATGTGTCCGCCTCCGACCGCTTTGCCGCTTCCAATTTTGGGGTTTGTACCACTGTAACACACACACACAGCAAAATGCCTTGTTTTTTTCTTCTTTCCTCTGCCTTTCTTCACTGTTGTATTTTATGCATGAATGCATTGTCATGTCTTCTCGGTCATCCTTTTAATACATGCAAACGTACCATCTGACACTTTTTCCCTTTTTCTCCCCATACAGAAAGAACGCTTTGTCAAGCTCTTAGACCAGCTGCACAACTCCTTACGCATCGACCTTTCTAGTTATAGGGTAAGATTCCTATAACTCTCATATTTAAATATCCTGTCCTTTTTGATTGTATAGCGATACACATTTAGTGTCAGTAAAAGTGTGCAAAGCATTAAGCTTCCATGCTGTGATAACATTAACTTGTAAATTAAACTTGTTTTTCCTCTTTAGAATCACTTCCCTGCTAGCAGCAAAGATCGCCTGCAAGATCTGAAATCCACTGTGGACCTCCTAACCAGCATCACCTTTTTCAGGATGAAGGTAGCTCACATACTTTCTTATGCTTCTTATCAGTTTGTTGACTTGATTTATTTTTATTTTTATTTTTTAAAGTTGTTGCCAGACATTGACAGGTTGATGAAATGTCCCTGATGGTGTGCAGTCATCCACTGACTCTGTTGCTATCTTTATCTTGTGTCCAGGTCCAAGAGCTACAGTCGCCACCCAGAGCCAGTCAGGTTGTGAGGGACTGTGTCAAAGCTTGTCTCAACTCTACATACGACTACATTTTCAATAACTGCCACGAGCTGTACAGCAGACAGTACCAGCCTGTGGACATCGTGAGTCACAAAACTGCAGCATGCAACGTGCAACACTGGTGCTTTGCAGCAGCAGGCGGGTAAATAAATCTTTTAATTAGGGGGCAACTATGATGTGAACTGTTTTTTTTTTTTTTTTTTCTAATTCAGAACAAAGAGGAGCTGCCTCTGGAGGAGCAGGGTCCAAGCATTAAGAATTTGGACTTCTGGCCCAAACTGATCATGCTTATTGTCTCCATCATTGAAGAGGACAGAAACTCCTACACACCTGTACTGAACCAGTGAGTTATCCCCCACTCCTTGATCTCTGCCCTCCTAAAATAGCAGGGAACACACAGGTGTTTTAGTTTCTGTTTCAACTAGAGTAGTTTAGCAAGTCTCAAGTAGTCTTGAGATTTTTTTTTCCCCAGATGTCTAGAACACTTGTATGGGTGCTTCACTGAACTCATTCATTGAAGGCATTTGTTATTTATGTCTGTTACTTCCCAGAATCCAGTAGGCTTCACATTGTCACATTGTCTCATCTCTCTCAGGTTTCCTCAAGAACTCAGTGTAGGAAAGGTGTCAGCAGAGGTCATGTGGACACTGTTTGCACAGGATATGAAGTATGCCATGGAAGGTAGGTCTGCACTCTATATAGGATTATTCTGCTGGGTTAGACTGTGGAGGTACAGTATATTTGGTCCACTTTAGAAGTAAAGGAAAAAGCTGGAGGGTCAGAGTGTAAAAGGTATATAAGAAAAGAAGCTCTGGAAACTTGAAATGACCAGAAGGGGAGAGGAAATACTGGGGTAGCAATGACACAATGGAACTGAAGAAGTTGGAGAAAATATAATAAATGTGCTGGGTTTGAAAGCTGCTTATGTGTCCCTGGAGCCCCTCTGCACTTTTTCTCTGTTATACTGTACTCCACAGCGCTATTGGTGTTCGGAGGCACTCGGCTTTTATTCTAGCCCTTGTCCTCAAAATGAATCCCCTACAGAGACTAGTGTGAAATATCGCTTTCACAAAATACAGCAAAACACGTGTGGCGCCCAATTCATTTTTAGTCTGAATTGATATGAAAACTTATTGAATATGTGTTCACAGATAGTTTGCTGCAGAGTGCTTACAGTTTAACTTCGTCGCTGTTATTTTTAAGCGCATCAATTAAAAGAAACCGGTATCTGCTCATTCTCGAGCCAATCAATATTTCATATGCACAAAAAAAGGAAGTTACCACTGTTTATGGTTGTATTACTATCGTATATCAGTACAGCAGCAGTTTGAGTAGCTCATGCCATTGTTTGACTTTAATGCATCTCGTTAAAGTATGAAAAAACATTTAAAATGAATAAAGCAAAGAATTTCAAAGCAAGCTGAAATGGGATTAGTGTGTGTGTTCTTCCGTCTTTGTTGAGCTTCAGACTGTCAGAGGACATGTTTCCCAAAGAAAGCCTTTGGATTAGTCCTATTTTTTTCTTTTAATAAGAGGATGTTGTAGAATTATTTTATAACTTCATTCTTAGAATTTAAGTTACGAATAACCACATACGCTGGAATTTTAGGCAGGACTTCATGTTAGGGATTAAAGGGATTTTTAGGGTTTGACACAATATCCAGATCACTGTTTGTTCGAATGATGCTTCTCCTTTCTATACTTGGTTGGCTGTAAACTGTAATAGAAACAACATTTGAAGAGACTCCTTTGATCAGTCTGACTCTAAAGCCTAATATTAGGTTTAGATTAAATTGGGGACCTTGGTTTTAATCCTCAAATCCTGTAGGGGGATGGGGGGGGTTCACTTGGCTCACACCTCCTTATGTTTTTATACCTGCAGAGCATGAGAAGCACAGACTATGTAAGAGCACAGACTACATGAACCTGCACTTCAAGGTCAAGTGGCTCTATAATGAATATGTCAAGGAGCTGCCAGTCTTTAAGGGTGTTATTCCCGACTACCCATCGTAAGTGCATTTGACTTGCTCACTGACAGGCACAAGTAAAGACAAATGTTTTTGCCTTTTTCACTTTGATAATGCATCAAAACTCTAATAAGAAACATTGTAAATAAAAAAGGACATTTGCTAATCTTTATTTCTCATTTTTAGATGGTTTGTGCAGTTTGTGCTACAGTGGTTGGACGAAAATGAGGAAGTATCTATGGAATTTATGCACGGAGCCCTGGAGAGAGACAAAAAGGATGGAGTAAGAAAATTGGAATTTACCCTTTTGATATATCGCTGCCATACCATCGAAATTCTAACAAAAACAATAAAAAGTTGCTTCATATCTGCTCGTAGGTGTTGTTTTATCTACTATAAGAGTGTCGATAAAAAAGTAAATATTGTTTGCGCGCTCATCTCAGTTCCAGCAGACATCCGAGCATGCTCTGTTCTCCTGCTCTGTGGTGGACATCTTCACCCAGCTCAACCAGAGCTTTGAGATCATCAAGAAACTGGAATGTCCTGATCCTAGCGTCATGGCTCAGTATAGTCGCCGCTTTTCCAAGGTAATCTGCTCCACCGGATGCTGAAACCTAAAGTAAAACCAGCTTGACTGACCTACTTGAAATGTGGTGTGCATTTCTGTATAGCATTTCTAGAATGAATGACTTGACTTGTCTTTGACTCCCAAAGTTTCTTAAAAACGCCACGACATATGAGGAAAAAAATGACTGAACCGCTACAGCATCGTCTTGAGGGACATTCCCACTTTTTGTAAAAAGGAATTTTTTATTGCCTCATTAAAATTGAATTGTTGAATTTGCCTAACATCTCCCCCCCCCTGTGGAAAAGGATTCTGAACAAAATTTCACAGAATTTGTTTGTCTCCATGATAGAGAATACGTTACGAAACATTTTGGAATATTTATATCAGTTTGTGAAATAATCCTTTGGATGCAATCCCATAAGTATAATATAATCCCCTCTCTAAACACTGAAGAGTTTTATCACAAGACATTTGATTTAAACTTTTTTTCTGCACGCCTTGATTTCCTCTCATTTTTGCAGACAATTGCCAAAGTTCTCCTGCAGTACAGTGCCATTCTGACCAAGGGTTTTCCTTCGTACATTGACAAAGAGAAGATTGTAAGTTGTTTGCTATTTCTGCTGTAGTTTATCATGTAAAAACATGTTACTGGCACTTTATTTAAAAAAATAAAGTGTTATTATTTCTCTCTTTCCTCTTTCATTGTCTTCTTGTAGCCCTGTGTCCTAATGAATAATGTTCAGCAGTTAAGGATCCAGCTGGAAAAGATGTTTGAGTCAATGGGTGCCAAACAGGTGAGTTTAAAGATGATGGATATGAAGACATGAAGCATGATGGTATCCAGTGTTAATAACTTGGTAGTTTCATTCATATGAAGGGGGGAAAAAAAGTCATTCACGAATAGAAATTGTAAAGTTTGCTATGCAGCAGTTGCATTTATGTATCTCGTGTCAGATTGCAACAGAAGAAGCGCAGGTATGTATAGAAATTTAGATCATTTATAGTAGATGGTATGGATTAGGCTCTGTTTAGATTGGGCCATAGTGGTATTTGTTTATGCTGTAAATGTTTCAGGTCTGTATGCCTAATGTGAGGCTGCCAATAATAGTGTAGCCATAGGTCAGTGGTTACAGTGGTTTGCCCAGTGCTGCCTAATAGAAAGTATTGAGGCAGAGACTTGATTTAGTCATGCCCTTCATGCCAAAATTGTAGCTACAGCATTGAAAATCAATAGCTTTTCTCCCAGCTGTGACCTCCCCGCTGCTTTCATCCCCCACTACATTTCTGCGTGCAGTATCATAGTTACTTTAGCTGTAATGAAGCCATTTTTATTTCTTAGTATTACTGTAGTGATTGTAGAATGATAGCTATTGGGTACAGTAGCTTAAATTTCAACCAAATGTGTTCACTTTACAATTAAAGCTAAATGAAATCATAGAGGAGGAAGAGGAGGAGGCAGAAGTGGAGGTAGGTTTCCATCATAGTCTGTTCAGGGGCGGATAATTTATCTATATAAATGTACATCGTTCTAATCTAATTTAATCATTTTAATGGTGCGCTGTGGAGCATATTGATTATTTCCTTTCTGCTGTGGCTTGAAGCAGGTTGCAACTGAGGATGAAGCCAAGCCTCCAGTGGGTATTGTGGATAGTAGCAGTTAGAAGTAAAATTTAGTGTAATATGTCATAGTCTGCTCTTGTTAGTCTGTAGCTCGCATTGTGGAATATTTGCTTAAAGACCAGTAGCATCATAATCTTATGTAGTCAACAACCCTAATTTATCATGCAGTGTCCTCTAAAAGCCCTGAGTGTGTCAGCAGTGGTAGTTTTGACTGCACCGATTCCTATTTTCTTTCTGAGAACTATAATTGGCAACATATACAAACCAAAATCAGCCTTTCTTCATTGCAGAATATTTTCATAATAAAAGAAAATATTAAACTTTACAGTTTTCACCAAACTGCAGCATGTTACAGGATCTTCTCTCTTTTCAACAACTCTGAAAATTCTTTATAATTAACAGCTTAGCTTCAGCCACCTTGCCTTTGTTCTTTGTTAGCTTCCTTAAAATGTCCCTGTTCAGCTGGGTGAAGGGTGACGTGTCTCATTAGATTTGTTGTTATGAATGGGTTTTGTGGTGGTCCCCTCAGCAAAACTTGGTGTCTTTTACTGACAGTCAAGCACCTCCATGTAAACATGTTGGCATGTGGCCGTGAGTGTGTGCCCGACTACTTGAGCGTGTTGCACATGCACAACACAGACTGGCTTGTAATCTGACATATTGAAGGACGTGCCGGCCTAGGCCAAGAATGCTTGGTGCATCTCTAATGTGCATGTTATAGTATGCTGCCTTTTATCAATCTAATGTACACTAGTGGTGTGATTTTTATTTGTGATTCCCAACATTGCAGATCAAAGGTTTCTTTTTAAATTAACTTGGTGTTCGGTTTAGAAGAGAAAGACCAGGTGTCAGAATACACCGAATATAGTGAGTGTGTGTGTGTGTACTTTTAGGATGTTTGTCCCAATTAATTTGAAATGTAGATTTAAGGTCTATGATTTGCAGAAGCCATAATATTTTGTTTGGTCTGTATTATAGACAAAAATGTTGTAATGCCTTCATCTTATACTTTGCTTAGTACTTTGATCCAATCACCATATATATATAATATATATCCTATTTAAATCATATCTATCCAGGAAGAAGGGGAGGGACCTAGAATTCCAGTTCTAATGCATATTTACCACCAAACTCTAACCTTTCAGGATTTTTGCCTACTTCATTTGGTAGCAATAATAAGCAGATGATGATATTATGATTAATTATGATTATTCACAATCCTTTCTAGAAATTACGGGTATTTCTGTTTCACTTGCAGCTAAATTATCACAAAGCCAGTATGAAAAAAAAAAAAAAAGATACATTTATTTTACAGGGAAATACAGAAATAAATATTTTTTTTGTTTTTTCTTGTTTTTGTTTTTTTGTTTGTTTTAGCTCGTTCCACCATTCTTGCTGGTTAGCTTCAACTTTTAAAAAAAACTCACTTTTCTTTCTTTTTTTTTTTTTTAACAGTCAGTTATTTTCTCAGTTTTGACCTCTTGCAATTATTAAAAATATATTTCTTAGGGCAGGGTGAAGTCACAGTGATGTTTTTCCTCTTTTTTTTCTAGCTCAACTCTACACTAGCTTGGCAGGCAAGTCCAGCGTATATGCATACATGTTTAGTGGCACATGACTGCATATGCTCACTTGGAAGAAAAATCTTTTTTTAAAATTATGGTTGGGGTTGGTAATGATGAGCCTTACATATTTTGTGTGTTGTCTTTTTTACCACCACTCGTAGTTTGAGGAGAGTGAGGAAGAGGAGGAGGAAATAGGGGTGAAAATAGAGGCTGAGGTTTGTTGCAGTCCAGAATGGTTTTAACTTCACTTCAAGTCATTGTCGCGTGCCTTTTCCCCGTTATAGTGCGCCTGCTCCGAACAACAGCAGTCATAATCAGTCCCACTGAAACAACACTTCCTTGTGATCGTCACTGTGGTGTTCGTTGCATTTTATGTCATCATTTAGGGTGGGAATTTCCACCGTTTTCCAGTGGCGTTTATTTCCCCTGGTCTTCCTCAAACCGGCTCTCATTCCCTGTTAAAGCATTTCTTAGTCTTCTTCTGTACCCTTTCTTTAATTTGTGTTTTTCTTTGCAATTTTCCTTTTTTTAAATGCAATAGTCTGAAGTGGAGAAGGTGGGTATCAATATCAAACATTTTTCACTTTGAAAAACTTTCAGTATTTATAATTTACTTTAAATTTTAATAAACCATGTTGTTGTCTGGTTGAAAATAATTTTTTGACAATTTTTTATTTTTATTTTTCTCTAACAAAACAAACAAACAAACATTCCCATCATTCAAAGATGGATGCACCAGTAGAAGAGGTAGGCACCAGTTCTTTTGCTGCAACACCTTCTGAAATCAATCTATTGTAGTTTCCCACTTAATATAAATAAAAATCCATTTCCAAATGGGAAATGTTAACTGTGGTTATCTTCACCTTTCTGTGCTGATGTAGACTGAAAATACATTTGAAGACAAAAAGGTGAGTGTAGGTGCACAGGCACATCCATAATTAATGCTTCCATATGCACCAAAAAGCTGAAAAAACACACACACACAGCATCAATTCATTCCTAGCTGCCTTTCCTTCCCTGCAGCCTCCTCTCATGGTGCCTCGCACAAACCCCTCAGTTTATTCTCACTAATGGTGTTAGCTAGCCCTGACAGGCCATGAATCAAAAGGCCATTGAATCATTGACTTAATGAGCCACACCATGGCTTCATCCATATGGCTTAGCTCCCCTCCAGGCTGTGCTAATTTAGATGATGCCTCAGTATACCTGAGGCAGGTATACTTGAGTTACAGTAATTCATGGATTTTTCCTACTTTCCCCCTCATATCATTGTCCTTGTAAGGCTTATATCTACTGCAATTTTTTTTTTTTTAACATCCACCTCTTGAAAGTTGAAGACTGCTGTGAAAAAAGTGTGATTGCTCAGATCTATGCATGTGTAATTATTTGTTCTACTTCCCTTTCAAGGCGTCTCAGATTGAAATTACTCTGCTGCAGGAGCGTAGAATGCAGACATTTTACAACTTAGAGAAAAGCTACATTTTTTTTTTTCATCTCTTCATGCTATTGAAGTTCTTGTTAAAATCTTGCTGCCATTCACAGCTTCTAAGCTTTTACTGTGAAGTGCAGCTTTTAGAAGTTCAAAGGTAATTCGTGGTATTTTGGCCAAAAGCTGCAAATATCAGATTGAAACTCTCTTATGAACTGCTGTTTAATGGTTCCAGGACCGCCATTCACTGGGAAAGCTGGAACCTGCTTTCATTCTTTTTCTTTATTTTCAAAGTTTGGAAAACCTTTGAGGAGTCTGTATTTTTTTTTCATATTTCAAACCTCTTCTCTCGTATATGCAACACATAACCCTCAATCAAATCGATTCTTTATCCTTCCTGGGCACGTGTCTCTTTGCTTGTCTTTAGATGGACACAGAAGCTTGTGACTTGCTGAACGACCTGCAGATGAGGCTGAACAACGCGCTGGATGATCTAAGCAGAACCTTTGGGAACAGGTATGTACATTGTTCTGATATATATGCAGCTAACACTGAAAGCTCACGCGCATTTGTGCGGATTGATATTTTTTTTTTCCCCATTCCAGTTTCCAGAGTCGCATCAATGAGTGTATGCGACAGATGGCATCTTTGCTGTACCAGATCAAAGGCCCGGTCAACGCCAACAACAAAAACCAGGTAGAGGCCGACTCTGACAACATGCTGCGGCCTCTCATGGACTTCCTGGATGGAAAGTGAGTAGTTGCGTTAGCCAAACTGCAGCGTTTTCTATTTATTAATTGAACATTTAAGGTGTTCTGATGCGGCACGGTGGCGCAGTGGTTAGCACTGCTGCCTCACAGTTAGAATACCATCTGGAAGGCCTGGGTTCGATTCCACCTTGGTCCAGGCCTCT
>JAVDPK010002559.1:968823-983211 GCA_034780415.1 Cichlasoma orientale | reverse complement strand
TCTATGAAAGGCTACACCCCTCCTGTAACAAACTGATGGAAGTGACCACTAATCACCTCAATGTGAGTGATCCAAAGATTGTAACATTAAAGCATTCAAATACATGCCAACATGCTTTATTTTATAAAATCTGATTTGAATTATGCACCAAAAACAGGAGTATGCAGGTGATGGCCTCCGTACGCTGGCTCTGGCCTACAAGGACTTAGATGAGGCGTATGTCAGGGAGTGGACGCAGCGCCACCATGAGGCCAGCATCACCATTGAGGGGCGTGACGAAAAACTTGATGAAATTTATGAAGAGATAGAGAAAAATATGATGGTCAGTCCAGCTGCGAAAAAAATTTGTCACATTGCTAGACCGACTGACTCAGCAATTTGCTGGTTGATCGAATACCCAAATTATACTTTAAATCATACTTTATATTGCACACTAATGTTACAGTGAAACCAGCATTGTTTAATCACTTGTGATAAAAGCATAGGATGGCTACATTGCTTTGCTTTATGCAGCATCAGTTTAAATCACGTGTGTGGCTTTAGCTGCTGGGAGCGACGGCTGTGGAGGACAAGCTGCAAGACGGTGTGCCACAGACCATTGAGCAACTGGCTAAAGCTGACATCAAAATCTGGGTGCTAACTGGAGATAAGCAAGGTCAGTGTCACTTTACATTTCTTTTTAAAATACACGTCTCAGAATGCTCATTAATCTATAAACTGTCTCAGTGTACCAACAGTCTTGAGTGATCGGTTTCCATGGTTTCAAGTGACAGAGCTAATGAGTTATTTAACCCTAGAACACCGATGTCATGTGATTTTCACCCACGTGAAAGTGACAATGGTAGTGCTACAAAAGTCACATCAGTGTTTTTTTCCCCAGATTTTAAAGATTTATTGCACCCTGGTGCAATAATTTTATTTACATTTTTTTTTTTAAACAGAGACAGCAGAAAACATCGGCTATTCCTGCAACATGCTGAGAGCGGAGATGAAGGATGTCTTCGTTGTGTCAGCCAACACTGCTGAAGGAGTCAAAGAGGAGCTACTGTGAGTCTGTTGTTATTTTAAGTCAGTATGAACTTATACTGACTTAAAATAATAAAAAGGGTGCCAATAACTTCTAGACATTTGACTAGGTTGCCATGGGGCAGACCCAGAAAATGCTGGAGAGCTTAGATCTCTTGGCTGGCCTGGGAATGCCTTGGTGTCCCCCTGGAAGAGCTGGAGCTGGTGGCCATGGAGAGGGAGCTTTGGACATCTCTGCTTAGACTGCTGTCCCTGTTAAGTGGCAGAAAATGGATGGATGGTTAAAATATAATCAAACCAACACCACTATCCCAGCTGCCATGCTTTTTGTGCAAATAGAGCCTCAAAAGGTTGATCAGGATATTTTGACACCCTTTCACTGGTCACTGAAGGAAAACTGTGTCTAAACTCAGTGATTAGGCTGTGCTGGGCTCATCTTGTATCTTCACTGCTGCCTTTAACAATAAAACGTAGTAAATAAATGAATTGTGAGCTTTTTATCAAGTAATGTTAATAAGTCCTCTGTCCTCATCTTTTCAGGAACGCCCGAAGGAAAATGAGTCCAGAAGCAGCAGAGGAGCCATCTGTGATTAAGTCTCGAGCAGGCCTGTTCTGGCTTAAGAAAATGGAGACCGTGCAGGATGAGAAGGTGGATGGAGATTACGGCCTAATTATAAATGGACACAGTCTGGTAAGGAGGCTTCTTTAGACACATGACTATTTTCAGCAGCTGCTGAATCCACAATAAATTTTCTTTTGGTCCTTTAAAGCCTGATTTTATTATATTTTTAAAACATGATTTGCATGTGCGTATAGAGCAAAAAAGAAATGAATGGGATTGTTTTGAGATTTTAAAAGTTTTGCTCGGGAGGCTTGACAGATGACCTCACTGCAACCCTGTACTCCCTCCTTCCCTTCATCATCAGGCTGTTGCCCTGGAGAAGAGCTTGAGGCTGGAGCTGCTGAGGACAGCGTGCATGTGTCAGACGGTGATTTGCTGCAGGGTTACCCCTTTGCAGAAAGCCCAAGTGGTTCAGCTGGTCAAGAAATACAAGCAGGCTGTCACTCTTGCTATTGGGGATGGCGCCAACGATGTCAGCATGATAAAAGGTAACCTGTGCCAAGACACTAATACACAACTGAGAAATGGGTACTGTTACTGATTTTTTGTATTTCTTTTCTGTCTTGGCTTTCAGCTGCTCATATTGGTGTAGGTATCAGTGGGCAGGAAGGCATGCAGGCAGTCCTCTCCAGCGACTTTTCCTTTGCCCAGTTCCGTTACCTTCAGCGCCTCCTGCTGGTGCATGGCCGCTGGTCCTACATACGCATGTGCAAGTTCCTGGAATATTTCTTTTACAAGAACTTCACCTTTACCCTTGTGCAATTCTGGTACTCCTTCTTTTGCGGGTTTTCTGCACAGGTGAGACATTTGCATTGTAAATATACTATAATAAGCTGCTGTAGTGGGACATAAAGTGTTAGTTTGCCAAAATTTTATGCAATCTCTATGTCAGTGAGTGAAAAGCAAAAAAAAATTTCAAATGTTCTAGGACAAATGTATATAAATAAATTCAAATAATTTTCTTAATGCTGTATTTATATGTTCATTGTTGTTGTTCACAGACTGTGTACGATGAGTGGTTCATCACCTGCTACAACTTGATTTACACAGCTCTTCCAGTCCTTGGCTTGAGCCTCTTCGATCAGGTACACAGATTATAACTGGCCATCATTTTTTGCTTTACTTACATTAAACAGATCATTTCATACCCAGGTCTGCTGAGCTTTCCCTTTGTTTCTCTGAACCTCTTTTTCTGCAGGATGTAAATGACCGCTGGAGTTTACAGTATCCTCAGCTCTACTCTCCAGGCCAGAAGAACCGGTACTTCAATAAGAAAGCTTTTGCGAGCTGTTTGATGCACAGCTGCTACAGCTCCTTAATCCTCTTCTTTATCCCGTGGGCGGCCATGCGCGACACAGTCAGAGATGATGGAAAAGACATTGCCAACTATCAGTCCTTTGCTTTACTGACACAGACCTGTCTGCTCATTGTGGTCTTCACACAGGTGAGAAATACAGCTCTTGTCACCAGAGGTGTTACAGCATGTTTGGTAGTGACATCTTTGTTGTGGAAAAGAGAAACATTTATTTATGCATGTCTATACCATATATTACAGTACAAACCATGTACACTCACTGGACACTATATTAGGTACACCTTATTACTATCAGTTTGGACCCCTTTTTGCCTACAGAACTGCCTGAATTGTTCATACAAGCCAGGATGGACCCATACTTTCATTTTTATGCCAAATTCAGATCCTACCACCCCAAAATATTTCATAATTTTTCCAAACTTTAATAGTCCAATTTTGGTGAGCCCCTCACACTGTAGCCTCAGGTTCCTGTTCTTAGCTGACAAGAGTGGCACCCAGTGTGGTCTTCTGCAGCTATAGCTAACCTGCATCAAGGTTTGACGCTCTTCTGCATACCGTGGTTCCAGTGAGTTGTTATTTGTTATTGTTGCTTGTTGTTATTGTAACGAATACGTTTCCATCCCATCTCATTAATTAAATTTGAATATATGTACAAATAAACATGTGCACTAGGTAAATAAATAAATAAACAAATAATCTTCCATTTTTCCAGCTGTGTCTCGACACCTTTTACTGGTCAGCAGTGAATCATTTTTTTGTATGGGGAAGCATAGCTGCTTACTTCGCCATCACATTCACCATGTACAGCAATGGCATGTTTTACATCTTCACGTCTACTTTCCCCTTCGTTGGTAAGTAAATTTAGTATGGAGACCACTTTATGTTAAATTTATCATTTTGTTTTTTAATTCTAAAATGTTGGTGCTCTAAAGGAGACATGATTACATTTACACAGGGTGATAGCAAGCTAACAGTAACACAAAATGGGTTAGATTTGTGATGGCTGTGTCCTGCGATTGTGTATATTAATTTACTTTTTCTTTTTTGTAGTTTGTGAATTTACTTTCTAGTGTAATACTTTAAGGTCATGTGATTCTGTTTTTTCTTTTTGAATTTCAGGAACAGCAAGAAACTCTCTGAACCAGCCTAATGTGTGGCTCACTATATTCCTGAGTTCCCTCCTCTGTATTCTGCCCGTGGTAGCTTTTCGCTTCATTCTCATGCAGCTTCGTCCTACCATCAATGACAAGGTGAGGAAACATTTGAGACACACATTAAAGCCTTCTGGTCTTTTATGCGCTCTTTTGTCAGGTGCACCCTAAAGTAGGGTGTTAATTAATTGTAATTTAGTGCTCCGAATGAGTAAATGTACTCATAGTTTGAAGACTACATTAAAAGAATCTTGTTTTTGCTTTCTAGGTGAGATATAAGATGCGAAGAGAGGTGCTGCCGGCACCTGCACCTCGACGCCCACTGAGAAGACGTAGTACTCGGTCAGGCTACGCCTTCTCACACTCCCAGGGCTACGGTGATCTGATAACGTCTCAAAACTTCCTGATCAAACGCCCCCTGAAAAGACCACCTCTGTTTACCCAAACAGACTCTTCCATATTTCAAAATCAGCCACAGCACTACCGCACTATTACTGAGGAGTCAGAGGAGTCACCGAGTCCCTAGCCTGGAAGTACACAGAGACTGAAACACAACAGATAGTACTTTATTTTGATACCTTTGGAGTCAACCTGGCACTGAAGATGAGATACACAGGGCGAATTTAATTACTGGGTGCTTTCCAGTTAAAGCTTTTATGTGGAGAAATGAATCATTATAAAAACTAATGATATTTTATGATGAGTGAATGTTGATATGTCTGTGATAATGTTGAATTTGCAACAGAGAGCACATTGGTGGTTTTGATTTTTTTTGTGCTTAATAAGTACAATTTTCATATCCTGCAGTCTAAATTATTACTGGCAATTTTCAAGCAGGCTTGAAGTTTTTACATAGGACCAGGTGGTTTGATTTCAGTAATTAGGTTAGGATGCTTGATTTTATTGCCTGGTTCTGATTCAAATTTTCAAAAAAAAAAAAAAAGTATTGTCTTGTAAAAAACAGTATTATTCTTAAAATTGTAATACAAAATATAGCTTATACAAAGTTATGTGAGGAGTAAGTAACTCTGAACACTATTAAAGGAGATTAAAAAACTCACATACAGTCACCTGCAAATAAAGGTGGTAATATTCACATCTGTATATTAAACATCTGTCTCCTGTTCGTAGTCCGGGTACAACGAGTGGTTCATCATTTTGCACAACATGGTTTCCTGCAGTGATGAAATGAACTGAGTGATTCTGGAGGGGAAAAACATAAAAATAAAAAGCTTTGAGAAATGATCAGCTATACTTACACTTATACCTACAAAACATGCAACTGCAATGAGATTAATTGTGAACTTTGCACAGGCTTTTTTTGCTTGTTTTTAATGTAAAGGGGCTCACCATGTCACTCTGAAAAACGAGAAAACCTTTTGATCTTTACTTTCCATTGAAATCTCTGTTCACATTTATAGTTTACATACAGTAACTTTTTACATGCAAATTCTTTGTGTTGTTTTCCTGTGTTAATAATATTTTAACATTCCGCCCTTCATGAAGGTATAACTTAACCTGATACTACAACATGATGCACATCCAGGGATTATTCTTATCTCTGTAACATTACCTTATCTTTAAAAACAGATATTAGAATAAAAGGGGTAAAGAAACACTGGCAAAAACAATTCAGTTTGTTCATCTTCTTAAGAAACTGCTCATACGCTCTGAGTGATAAATTGCATCATAATAGCTGCATCTTTGCAGAGTGGTTTGGAAAAATTAGAACAATATCCAGAGCACAAAGTCTTAAAACATGTTTTTCCACTTCTCTTACTTTCTTGTACAGTTGTACAGGTCAGGCAGCTGAGCTGTAATATATTTCTTTATGAAATCCAACACAGGCTGATCAACATTCTCCTCAAACACAGGAGCACCTGCGATTGGGACAGTGTCTTATCATTAACCTCTTTGTCAGGAAATGTTGGATCGCATACAGAACTGGCCCTTCGGTTTTACTCTCATGACTTGACGGTCACTTTTCAGTCTGGATTATGCCTCAACAGTTCAAAAACGTCTGATGTTAGCAGGCGCCAAGTTGCAGTTATAAGCATGCTTATATTTTTTTTCAGTACAACAATACATGTGTTTATTATGCTCATGAAAGAGACAAAACATGACCCGAATTTAAGTCAAATGCTCAGTTTGAGCATGCGCATCCATCACAGGGTGTGTTGTATACCTGAGCACTCAGATCACAACCATAAAGTTACCTCTGATTGACTGAACTTCTTCACATTTATTGCTATACTGACTCGCCATCCAGGTCCAAAGATCAGCGCGCTGTTCAAACAAGCCCTGAGTTGCTAGGTGTGTGTGTGTGTGCTGGGGGAGGGGGGTTATCCCAGCTCTTCCTGGATGAATCTGAAAGGCGCCTCTGCCACCACTTGGTACCTGGATTGGTACCTACAGTAGCGTGGCTTAACTTTATCAAAGTTCGAAGGTCAAAGGAATCCTTAGCATTTTTCCTCTGGTTTTTCCAGCCTGTGTCGGTGTGTGAGCAGGACTTTGAGGACAGAAGAAATCATAGTTTTGTTTGAGGTATGTGGCTCATTTTATATTCAGACTCTGGAAATGTATTTGATATCTTTAACTTATGAACAATTATCAAAAACCAGGTCATGCTTTGAATCCTTTAAAGACTTAAACGACTTCACGCCGAATCATTTCTGTTTCAGAGTAGTTCAGACTGACCTGATAATATTGTGAGTGCAAGAAGGATTAAGTGACACTTGCCAAAGAACGATTATTGACTTCTTTTCATGCCTGAAACTTCTTTAACTATACACAAATTAGGTAGCATTAGAGCTCCGTGTCTAATTCATCTCAGAGTCCATTCATTATAATTTTATGGGAGTGGTTTTATATCTTTACAGCTTCGACGCACAAATAAAATCTAGAGAGCGGGTGTACAGTTCTGTGAAAAAGTATTTTTCCGCCTTCTGATTTCTTCTTTTTTTGTATATTTGTCACATTAACATGTTTAAGCTCATCAAGCAAATCTGAATTTCAGGCAAAGATAAACCGAGTAAATACAAAATGCAGTTTTTAAATGATTTTTTTATTTATTAAGGGAAAAAATGTTATCTAAATCTACCTGGCACTGTGTGAAAAAGTAACTTTAGCCCACTCTTCTTTGCATTATTGTTTTAATTCACTATTGGAGGGTGTTTGAGCATGAATGGCCTGTTTAAGGTGATGCCAAAGCATCTCAATCAGATTTAAGTCCACACTTTGACCAGGCTGCTCCAAAACCTTCTTGTATTTTTGAGCCATTCAGCGGTGGACATGCTGGTGTGTCTTGGATCATTCTCCTGCTGCATAACCCAAGTGCGCTTGAGCTTCAGGGAACAAACTGATGGCCGGATAGTCTCCTTCAATTCATTTTTTCATCAGTTACAGCAGGTTGTCTAGGTTCTGAAACAGCAAATCAGCCCCAAACGATCACACTACCACCACCATCTTTGACTATTGGTATGGTGCTCTTTTTATGAAATACTGTGTTAGTGTTACACCAGATGTAACTGGACACAAAGTTTCCAAAAAGGTTTAACTTTTGTCTCATCAGTCCACAGAATATTTTGCCAAAAGTCTTTTTTTTTTTTTTTTGACAAATGCAAGATTAACCTTTGTGTTCTTTTTGGTCAGCGTTGGTTTTCTCCATGGAACTTTCCCATGGATGCCATTTTTGCCCACTCCTGTATCATGAACACTCCAGTCTGCAGTTCTTAAGATGTTGTTCTGGGTATTTTTTTTTTTTTTTGTGACTTTCTGGATTAGTTATTAAAGCACTCCTGGAGAAATGTTGATAAGCAGACCACTAATGGCAAGGTTTGTAATTTAAAAATTGCATTTTTTATTTAGTCTGGTTATCTTTTCTTTGATTATCTGAAACATGCAAGTGTGATAAAGATACAAAAAACTACTAAGAGATCAGGAAGGGGAAATTCTTTTTCACAGCACTGTAAATGTTGTCCAGTATGTGACTGCCTGCCTCTATAGTTCCATATTTAGTAGTAATAATTAGGTATTAACCAAATAACATAATAATAAAATACTAGTACTTTATTATGGTCAGTCTCTTTTTTTTTTTTTTACTACCATCATTAACATTGTGCTGTTTTGGTGAAATTACGGTTTCTGTCATCAGTCAGCAGCAACATTCGCCTAATATATCACACTAAAAAACCAGGATGTGAACAGATTGAGTGGACAAATTTGAGCTTTGTTCACATGTTGTCAGAGCTTTTGAATTATAATTTTATCCTCATTTCATGACTGTATTTTGCCTGGTGTTATCTATATGCTGATGAGCTCTAGTGTTTCTCTATTCGTTCTTAAATATCTATATATATTTTTTTCAATCACAATTCTATGCAAACACAACCTTCCATAAATTAACTGGTTCCCTCTTGCTTTTGCAACTGTTTCCCCTTTCAGTCGCTGTCTCGATATATATTAGCTCCAAAGAAACAGGCTTTGTATCTGTCATAAAAATACAAGCATGCTTTCCCCAGGTTGTAAAATATGGAAAACCTGAGCTAAAGATGGGCTCTGTGGTGTCACGCTTCAACCAGTTCCGTGGAAAGGGGAAAGTCGAAGGTGAGATCTGATGAATGCAAACTTTATATTGAATGTTAAATAACTGTATTTCTATCAGATTTGTCTTATTTTAAAATATTACTGGATTACTGGTATGGAAACATTTGTAAATGTAAGTTGTAAGCATCAGTTAGAGGAAGACAGAGTGCTCCTGTAACTTATTGTAAACCCTTTCTTGCCCTCGATGTTTTATTTTCATAAAGAGGAGAGACGCTTGCGGGCTAATGACAGACCTTTCAACCTATCTCATGGCTATGCTGTAAGTATATAAACTGATCTTGCTGTGAATATTTGGCCGATAGCATGGATATAAGTCATCATTTTATTTTATTGTGTTTTATTTATTTATTTTTTCTTCCTCTTCAGAACAATGCCATCAGGACCTCCAAATACAACATCGTTACTTTCCTGCCACTTAATCTTTTTGAGCAGTTCAGGAGGCTCGCTAATGCCTACTTCCTCTTCCTCCTTATCCTTCAGGTATCGCTACACAAAGCGTAGATGCATCGCTACACATTGTTCAAATATTATCTATGAAATATCCATAAGTAATGAGCTTTAAGTTTATTTAGCTTCCAGATTGATGATCAAAGTATTAAAACTCTCTTCGTGTGTGTGTGTGTGTGTGTGTGTGTGTGTGTGTGTGTGTTTTGACAGTTAATCCCACAAATCTCCTCTCTGTCATGGTTCACCACAGCTGTCCCCTTGATTTTTGTGTTGTCTCTTTCGGCTGCCAAAGATGCCAGCGATGACATAGTAAGCTGAAATTCTTAAAATTTAAAAGAGAATTGAAGCCTTACAGAAGCAAATAGGAATCTCAGTGTTACAAACAACAACAATCAAACAACAAAACATAAGGAACAATGTTTTCTCTTCTGTGCAGAACAGACACAAAAGTGACAAACAAGTGAATAACCGCAGGGTGGACGTCCTCATCGATGGCCAGTAAGTCTCTGGAAACACAAATGAAAAAAAAAAAGCATATTTTGTGCGAACTATTATGTTTTGATTCATTTCTGTGTTTTATGCCTTTGTTTTCTCTGACAGATTAAAAAAAGAAAAATGGATGAATGTTCAGGTTGGGGACATAGTCAAACTGGAGAGTAATGAGTTTGTCACAGTAAGTTTGGGGAGGCTACAGTAAAGATTAAAAGGGAATGCAAGGGAAATTCTATTAAAAAGGAAGTTTCAGCCTTCTGTGCTGAACTCAATGCGTTCATCTCTTAGGCAGACCTTCTGTTGCTGTCCAGCAGTGAGCCTCTCAATTTAGTTTACGTGGAAACAGCTGAATTAGATGGGTGAGTGTGCGCTGCTGTGCAAAAGCTTTCGCGTCTTTTGATGTATGTTAGTTTGATGGCTATTTTCTCACAGTGGCTTACATTACCCGACCCCTTTCCTGTCCTCTTGGCCTCCCCCAGAGAAACCAATCTGAAGGTGAAGCAGGCTCTGACTGCAACTGGAGAGATGGGAGACAACATTGAGGCACTGGCTGCCTTTAAAGGTGAGACGCTGAATGAAACAACACACATAATTAAAGTCTTGAATGAAATTTATAGAGTACATTTCTATAAATAAAGTTTTTAAGGCTACTTCTATGCACTTCTATTCACCCCAAAAGTTGTGACACTGTGTAAAATGTGAATAAAATGTTTCATTCCCAGTAAAATACATCAAATGTTTAAACTGCCATCAAATTTAAATTGACATTATTTGTTTCTTAAAATGGTAAATTTTCTCATTTTAAACCACTGATGTTCTATGTTCTATTGCCCCAACTTTTTTTAGGAATTGGGGTTTTACATATATATATATATATATTTTTTTTTTTAATTTATTTATTAATAATTTCTGTATTTCTGCTTTTGTTCATTTACATCAGTATCTTAGTATATTTCATTATGTAGGTCCTAGCATTGGACTAAAAGATCATTAATGTTTAAACTAAACTTCAAAAATGACACACAGCAGCTACGCTAACCTTTGATTAATTACAACAAATGGCTTTGAGTACATTTAGGAATTATTAGACCTCTTCCAAGGCAGCTCACTCTCTTTTAAGGGAATAGTATTTTATTTTGTATATAGTCATTTTGTTTTCTTTGTTCTTAAACATACTTTAAGGAGATTGCAGTGCAGTAAAAAAAAAAGTGCAAAGTGCAGGCTTGTATTTTCCCTGCTGAAACACATTTTAATATACTTGAATTATTTTTTATTATTGTTTACTTATGTGGATTCATCCTCTTTCTCTTGACAATTTTCTTTTGGGGTCAACTTAAAAGAAAGGTAGATATGAATATGACATGATACTTGGATGTAAGCTATAATGTGATATTTAGAATCCTCATATACCAGTATATAATTTCCTAAATGTTGCCAATACAAGCAAAGGCCGGAGAACTTTAAGCGTAGTTTTAAAGATAAAAGACATTTTATGAAAGTTTGATCTCGAAGAAAAGGTCAGAGGTACAAAGTATTGTGATATTTAGACAGTGTGTCCAAACATTTGACTGGTACTGGTACTGACTGCAAACAACCAGTTTTGAGTAAGTAGAGCTTTGCTCCATCTTCTTCTCCCTGAAACCCGTGAACGTTCATTCAGAACATGTTGCTCATTATTTCTCAGGTGAAGTGCGATGTGAACCTCCCAACAATCGTCTGGACAAGTTCAAAGGGACCCTGACTGTCAACAGTGAAATCTACGCCTTGGACAATGACAAAATGCTGCTCAGAGGCTGTACTCTGAGGAACACGGAGTGGTGCTTCGGTTTGGTCATCTTTGGAGGTACACTAGGTGCTTCTAGTACTGCAACTGTATACGGTTTGCAACGAGCTACTGTAGATTCGCTTTGGGCTTAGAATTATTCCAATAATAATGTACTAGTAAGCTGTAAATGCACATAGAAAAGTAGAGGATGGATGTGGGTCGTCAATCAAGTCTGGGAGGGTGTGCAAAGGGTGGTTACACCTGTAATAGTAGCAAACTTTAGAAAGTGAAGTAACCTAATTAACTTGATCAGCTTTGTAGACTCAGTCACAGTGATAGTATATAAAATACTAAAATATTTTTTATTGCATTTCAGTACTTTTAAACTATATACTGCTATTTCAGTTACTGCTTTTTCAAGTAGTACTTTGGGATTAAGAGCCATTCTCGTGCCTCTCATTAGTATTTGGGTATTTGTTTGGTTCAGGAGCTGCTGCCAGGCCTTCCTCAGATAAAAAATGCAGTGCAGTCACACAAAAAGTAACAACCCATACCCTACTTCCCAAACTAATGTTTACCTATTTGTAGCTTCCTTCTAAAGTGTGTTGTGTAGATGCAATAAAAACGAATGAATGGGATACCAAAAGATTTTTTTTGTTCTACTACTGGACAGCCTGCACACCTTCTAAAACCTGTATCTGCATTATTGTATCTCAACATGACATTTAACCTCTCCAGGTCCTGACACTAAACTGATGCAGAACAGTGGAAAGTCAGTGTTCAAACGGACGAGCATTGATCACCTGATGAACATCCTGGTCCTATGTGTGAGTTTATACACACACACGGCTATGATGGCTTTCAAGATCGCTCATAATATATATTACTTCATAAACACATTCATTACTCAGATGCAGATGTGTGATATGTTTATTCCATCAGATCTTCGGTTTTCTGGCATTCATGTGCGCCGTTATGGCCATTTGCAACGCAGTCTGGGAAGCGAACGACGGCTCTGTGTTCACTGTGTTCCTTCCTCGTGAACCGGGCATTGATGCTCCTCTCTCTTCCTTCCTCACCTTCTGGTCTTATGTCATCGTCCTTAACACGGTGGTACCGATTTCACTCTACGTCAGGTAGCTCTCCGCGCAGACAAATAATGAAATCAGAAAGCATCAGAAGTTTGATGAACACTTATGTGCCACACTTTGTTTGTGCTTTAATGTCAGTGTGGAGCTCATCCGTTTGGGGAACAGCTTCTTCATAGACTGGGACAGAAAGATGTATTATCCTAGGAATGACACTCCCGCCCAGGCAAGGACCACCACACTCAGTGAGGAGCTGGGCCAGATTAAATACATCTTCAGTGACAAGACTGGCACTCTGACGCAGAACATCATGACTTTCAACAAGTGCTCCATTAATGGAAAAGCTTACGGTGAACAGCTTGCTTATACAAAATGGAAACACAAGCGTTGTTTGAATGATTGATTTTACAGTGTATCTATCTTATGTTCAGGGGACCTCTATGACTTCTCTGGACAAAGGGTAGAAATAACAGAGGTGAGAGGAAAACACGTGATTGCACTGTTTGTGAATGTCATTTAAAGTTTGTATGAATCCAACTTTGTTGTTTTGCCTTTTTTTTGCAGAGGACAGAGAAAGTGGACTTCTCCTGGAACCATCTGGCAGATCCAAAGTTCAGCTTTCATGACCACAGTCTGGTGGAGACGGTGAGAGGTGGAAAACCTGAGGCCCAGGAGTTCTTCCGCCTGTTATCTCTGTGTCACACAGTCATGCCTGAGGAAAAGAAAGAAGGTGAGAGTTCTTAAAAGACATTTGTTTAATTCAGCATTTCAGTAGCACTCAACAGCATAGGCGTAGGAACTGGGGGGGACGGAGGGGACGTGTCCCACCCAAAAATTACACCGATGAGGAGAAAAATACTTGATTTTGAAATCTTTAAATCTTTATTTTGAAGGCGCAACATAGATTCATGTCACTGCGCTCCCCCCGCCCCCCTCTGAATGGCTCTGAGTGTTTGGGAGGCGGGAGACAGAAACTCTTGAATGAGGTAAAACGGTCTGTCGGGAACATTGCCATGAACAGAGCCGGCCCGAGGCATAGGTGATGTATGTTGCTGCCTAGTGCCCCCTGACCACCAGGGAGCCCCCAAGCTCACATACATTTGTAATGAAACTTTTTTTTTTTTTTAAACATGCTAGTGCACTGGTAACTTTTGTTTATGCACTGCTAACAATTATCTGTGCACTGGTAACATTTATCTGTGCATTGGCAACAATTATCTGTGCATTGGTAACATTTATCTGTGCACTTGTAACATTTATCTATGCATTGGTAACAATTATCTGTGCATTGGTAACAATTATCTGTGCATTGGTAACATTTATCTATGCATTGGTAACAATTATCTGTGCATTGGTAACAATTATCTGTGCATTGGTAACATTTGTCTGTGTTCAAGCCAGTTTGCCCATGTCTTATGATTATAAAACATATACATATGTAAATTATACATGCAATAATAATTGTGTACACAACACTATTTTTCCAAGAAATATTTGAAAAAGAAGAAAGTAAAAGATCAAATAGCATTTTTTTATGCTTTGCTCAGAGTATTTATGTATCTGTCAGGTTTCCGATATGTGTCTCCCCCCAATAGTAAATTCATTCCTACGCCCTTGCTCAACAGAAAAATTGCATTGCAGCTAATGTCCCGATAATTAAATATGTTTTCTTGATAGACCTTTTTAACTGCTTCTTTTTTAATCTTCACTATTAGGCATCCTTATGTAAGATCCTAATCCTTTTGTAATGTTTGTGTGTCAGGGGAGCTCAATTATCAGGCTCAGTCTCCTGATGAGGGCGCTCTGGTGACCGCTGCAAGAAACTTTGGATTTGTGTTCCGATCACGCACACCAGAGTCCATCACGGTCATAGAGAT
>JAVDPK010002559.1:951093-961486 GCA_034780415.1 Cichlasoma orientale | reverse complement strand
AGTTTATTGTTTAGATGAACACCCAGGTACTTATAGGATGTGACCCTATCAATGTCCATACCTAGGATGTTCACCGGAGTGGAAGGAGTATGCTTATGCCTGCGGAAATCCACCACCAGCTCTTTGGTTTTGCCTGCATTTATCCTGAGATGGTTTATTTGACACCAGACTGAGAATCTCAATATCAGATCTCTGTATTCCTCATCATCCTCGTCTTGTATGAGACCGACGATCGCAGAGTCGTCTGAAAACTTCTGCAGATGACAAGTGGGTGAATTGTGGGAGAAATCTGCAGTGTATAATGTGAAGAGGAATGGGGCTAGGACTGTTCCCTGTGGGGCCCCTGTGCTACAGACAGCTGTGTCAGAAACACAGCCACGTGACCTCACATACTGTGGCCGATCTGTGAGATAGTCCAGTATAATATCTGAAATATGGCTAGTAAAGGTTAAAGTGTCATACTGGGGACAGATCAAGGGTCAACAAAAGAACACATATGACCCCTAAAATCCAGAAAGCTCTCCAGTACTACATATTTCTTGGTGCATAGTACAAATTTTGTTGCCTGTGACTGAATCTCACAAATCTGGATCTGAAAGATCACCTGAGGGGGAAAAAAACAAAGTTACAAACTTGTTCAGTTTTAACTTTCAAAATAAAATGACAACCTAAGGGCTGTTTAAGTGCACAGGTACTGTAGTTTTATTGAAACACACATGCAATACAATACAATCCTATACACACAGTTGTCATATCATGGAACAGAGTTGTTAGGATTTGCATGAGGGACAAAAATGCATCATTATTTAAAAAAAAAATAAAAATTATAACCTGACCTCATCTACCAAGCCTTAACACAGATTATTTTGCAGTGTGCATGCATTTGTGTGTTTTGCCCCTCATAGTCACTTATTTCACTCATGCTTCTCATACATATCATACATAAACACAACTGCAGTGTCTTCTGGGACAGCGGGCGATGACCTCGCTGATGCGGGGCTGTCCTAGCATGGCACAGATCCAGAAGAGCTTTTAGTTGGCTTGCTGATTCACAAAATAAAGAAACAGGTCTGTTTGTACCACATTTTGTGGCTTTGTGCAGAATTGTGTGGCTTTATAAACACAGAGGGACCAACAAAAATAAGCAGATTAAAAAAAACTAATTCCAGGCTTATAAAATAAGAATAAAAAATCTTTTAAAAATATATCTATTAAAAGTTGTCATGTTAAATTGTATTTTAACACTGGAAATCAGCTGATCATGTAGCTTCCTCGCCCTCCACTTTAATCCACACTCACTGCTCCTTCTTTCACGGCCATGCGGCGCGGTCAGCATGCTCGACAGTCCAGTGAAAGTCACTGCATGATCTCACTGTATCGGAGAGGGAGAAGGGCTTGCATGTTGTATTAATAGCCTGCATGTGTGGCACACCCGAACTATGACATAGCATTATGACTGTTATTTTGCTCTCTCTTTCATTCTGGAGTAACTTGTATTGTATTTCAGATTAACAGCCAGATTTTAGAAACCTGCCCTTTGGCCCATATCTTTGAACATTGAAGTGAGAGCAGAAATGTGTGGCGAGGGAGCAAAAGAAGCAGGGTAAATCCTTTATTTCATTACTATTTATTGAGCCAGGAATAGCCAGCGGTGTTGATTTTAAAATGGTCTGCTGAACACAGAAACTGGCACGAATGGAGAAAAAAAAAGAAAGAAAGTGAATGGAAGTGAAAGGCAAGTACATATATTCCAACAATCTGGTAAAGACAGTCAGTTATAAATGAGAACAGACACCCACAGAGACACTGGGATACTCTGATACTATAATGCAATCCCCCCCCGTGTCAAAGTTCAAGTGGAAAGCAGAACCCGTGTCTTACTGGTTGGCTTCTGTAAGAAGAGACAGCAGTCTCAAATTCAAGAGGAAGAATTTCACACTTGGTTGTTCAACTTGGACTGAGATTGTTGTGTAGCAGGGCCACAGAGTCAGTGCGCCGGTTTATGGTAAGAACAACTTTTAAGTGTCTGAAGACAAATTGAGCCAAGACAAAGCAGGCATTATATACATTTTCTAACCAGAAACAGGCCTCTTGGATGGAAATGTTGAGCTTCAGATAGAATTTGACTATCCTGTGCTTTCACACTCAAACATCGAAATGCTCTGCAGCAGCAATACTAAGGAGTTAAAGTGAACTTCCATCAGTTCTTTACTTATTCAGATCTACCTAGTTTTACCAATTGAAAGGGTTTATTTAAGTCACGTGACTACGTTTTAGTGGGGAACATAAAAAGAACAGCTGAGCAGTCATTTGAGGGTGTTGAGTTGAAGGCTTTGTTCAATCGAGGCAGTCTAAATAGGTTAAGAGCCTGACGGTGTTTCCAGATTAGACTGTGACTCAGTGTTAAGACTCAGGCCTTGCAGGAGATCAAACAATAGTTTAATGGTAGCTTGACTGTTTAGATATTTGACAAAATGGCAAATTTTTATACAGTATGAGAGTATAGAGAGTCATGCAAAGACAGAAATGAGACATGAGTTATCTATAAGAAGAGTGTAAGCGGTGTCACATGTGAGCCTTGTGTCTAAATAAAGGATTACCTTCAACCTTATAATGGGCTCCAAGCCCCAGCAGGCACATTAGCATGAGTGAGGGGAGTGCGCTGTATTTACAGTCCACAAAACCCACACGGATGATTTTTCTTCAAACTTTTGTATCAATGGCAGAATGTTTACCAAGGAATCTTCTGTAAGCCAAGATTTATGTAACATTAAATTACAAAACATTATAACGGCTTGATGTGTCACGTTCAACATTAAAGTAGCTGTCCTCCTTTATTCCAAACCGTGTTGTAAATGTATCACATTTATTTAACTTAAAGGTCAAACCCCCCTTCCTACTTTATTTAGCACACATCTGTATCAGTGTGAACTTGGAGTCTCTGTCCATTATGTTCTGGTAAATTTGATTTAGAGACAAAAGTTCCCTGAACTATGTTTTGAAATAGAAAAGACAACAGAAATCACGTGACTCCGAGCTGGGCAGAGTCCTATTGATCTCATTTTCAGTGGGTCAACGAAGGCCTTGTTTAAATATGAAGAACATGACGTTAGCCCTACAAAAGGTTTAAAACCCAAGTATTAGTCATTTTGTATCGACAAGCGATGCCTAAAAATGTGGGATCACATTTCACAGACAGACATTTACGTGTGAACGGCGCACAGCAGCAGGTCAACATCAGATCTGCTGATGATCAAGGCTGGAATTTGATTACTGTGAGAGCTTCCTTTTCATTCACATTAAGCTCTTTATGCCCATGTGAATAATTATTGTTTTAAGTTCTCTAATTCTCATGCATGACTTAATCTGAATTCTATTTGTTGATAACAAAGCAAGCAATTAAAATCTAATTGACAGATTGGGCAGGGAAAAACAAAAACACTCAGTGCTTCTTCCGCATTGCATTTTCTGCTTCCATTTTTAGAAGCACTTACATCTGCTTTCATCCTCTTAAATTATTTCTCAAAACGTACCCATCCTCTGCAGTGCAATTCATCATTAAGGGGACAGCTCCTACACTAAGATCAAAAGCATTTCTCTCCATATAGAGCAGAGTCACCTTCAGCTCAGCGCTGAACGGAGCTGACAAGCTGGCACGAAAATATGCCCGTTAATGATGCTTTCCCTGCATGAGCCACCTTTGCGCCAGCTGGACTCAAAACAAGGTCACAGTCTTGGCTATTGGTTAGAATAACAGAAGAGAGGAGGGAGGAGTAAAAAAAAAAAAAAAGATAAAGTTTGAAAGTTGAAAGTGGGACGTTTTTGGTGCAACAACTCAAAAGCAAATACCAACAGTGTCGGGTTTAGTCTGATGCAACGGTTGTAAATGATTAGCAGAAAGACAGCAAAAGCACATCGTTCTCATGTGTTACCGCTTGGATTAAAAACATGGCTGTCTTCAAATGACTACATCCAGTCATTAAATAGTTTATTTTAAAACGTGTATTTGTGCATCAAAGCATTCATTCTTTAATCTGAGAAGAAAAAAACCACTTCATTTTCAATTAATTTAAATGTTTAAGAAACGTGTTAAAGAAACATATTCCCAACTACGACAGACTTTAGTTTATTCAATAACCATCTCCACTTTAATAACATTCAGTAGCATCATCACCACAAAATTGCATATCAGGATACAATGAGAATCTGAGACACAGAGGCTATAGTCTACACCAATTAAGAACCAAATGAACCTGATAATAATTAGCAAACTGAGCTTTTCAAAGACACTTCTGATGGAGTACAACATCAATAGAAAATTATGTTCACAAGGCACATTTATTTATTTATTGAACAACGATGGGACCGGCTTGCATGCAAAGAGCCCCACGAGATAAAAGCAGCATCAAAGTTACATCTATCACAGTTTAGTGGTAAACACATTAAGAGTACCTGACGTAACATCGGTCGAACAGAACAATTATTGCTTTAATTATTGCTGTAGTAAAAGTGAATTATGTGCATTTATTCTTATAGATTGGCATATTCAAGCAGCATATAGACAGTATAATGTCTCCATTTACACTTGCATTAAATCATCCTCTTAGGGAGGAGCCGTTTGCATAATCAGTGGCACCGCAACAGGAAGAGGAAAAAAACCACCTAATTACTGGCTATGAGGCAGTCCCATCAGATGTTTTATATCAGCTGGAATCTTAAGGATTTGTGTTCAGCTGTACACTCCATCTAGGTTCACACTGGGATAAATCTGGGTCAAATTTAATGTTTCCAAGTCTATAACTAAAAACAGATCTTTAAATGAATTAAAACTTTAGAAGTCAAAGCCATTTCTTTTCTGAAGAGTGAGTTTTGTCCTATGCAAAAGGCTAAAGTTAGTTTTGCAAGCAAAAGTGTCTACTTGGACAATTTTTAAAAAAAGCTCGAGTGTTTCACTTTTTTTTTTTTTTTTTTTAATTTAACAGACTAAATCAATTCAGCTCTAAAAGTTCTTCATAATTTATTGTTTCTGACCAGTTTTAAACAATATTTTAGAGTCCCAAATTTAATCATAATTTCTTAACAGGCTTCACTGACGAAACAATAAGTGCAGCTTTACCTGGTCGAGTACACAGTCTGAAAGCCTGGCGCACCTGCTGCTCGCGATCTTCAGCATTTTCATTAAATATTCTTACAAGAATCCCCACCATTTTTGCACAAGGAGGTCGTCTCCATAGCCTGTATCCAGGAGGCGGTTGCCACATTCTTCCCAACGACACACCTCACCCTTGTCGAGCACCACGAACTTCCACTCCACGAGGCTCTCAACGGGCAGGCTGACTACAGCGGCCCAGTGCCCATCCTTGGCTCTCTCGAGCGGGATGAATTCCTTCCAGTTCCCCAGCTCCTGCTGGTTCCCTGTGATGGCCACCTTCTGGTACGGCGAGTGGGTGAGATAATGGATGCGGAAAGTCACACTGACATTCTGAGGCATGGGCTGGACTGCCACAACCTTTTTGCCATTTTCCACATTTTCATTAACCGGGGAAAGTGATATAGTCTGTGTGACTTCACTGGAAGGAGATCGATCTGCATCTATACAAGCAGCATCTGCAAAAGAAGCGCTTTGATGGTCTTCAGTGGAAACTGGGTCAGGCTGTGTGGGGTTTGGGGCAAATAGAGGGACAGGCTGGTTCATCCAGGGAAGAACTTGGTAGTTTCCATCTGTGATCCATTCATTATTGTCCATAGTTGCCTCCATTATACTGATTTCAGTCTTTTCATAGTCCTCTTCCTCCTTCTCTGCTCCTTCCTTCTTCTGCTTGATTTCAGCAACCTTGACATCAGCCTTCACTGTGAGCTCATCGGTTACGCTAGTAACATTAGCTGCTATCTGCTCCATAATCTGGTCCAGCTCTCTATAGTAACTATCCTCAATTTCATTTCCTAATGTGTCTTCATTAGCTGCAAAAGAACTGTCAACAGCCCAGTCCATTTGCTCCCCGAGGGGCTGCTGGGAAAGATGGAAAAAGCAAGACCTGGACACCACCTTTTCTAGATCTTCATTAATAGCAGACTCATCTTTTTCTGGGAGTGCCACATTTTCACTTGGCTGGTCACACTCATTAATAACATCTGGCAAATCAGGGCTGACAGTCATGCTTGAAATTCCACTCTCACCACCAAGACCACAGGATGACCAAGTCAGCTCACTCTGCTCGAAAGATGGCAGGTGAATCTGAAGCATGGGGGGTTTACTGTCCTCGGATGTTACAGGAGCAGCCCCACTGGTGACTCCCACAGCTTGGGCAATGTCATCTCCATTCATGTTGCTATGTGGTTGCTGATGATCTGACGACAAGACAGGAATTTCCGCAATGTCTGAGATTTGAGCGCTTGCATTATTTGTTATACCGCTCAGGCTAGCATCACTGTCGTCAAGCTTTGCTGGCTCAACAACCTGGTTCAAACAGGGCAGGGTGGAGTCCAGTACCACATTTGAACCATTATTTTCTTCATCACAGGAAGCAGTGTCCTCACCAGTGGGTATTTCCCTCGTTACAACATCGTTGTCTCGATTGCAGGCAAGACCATTATTTTTTTGTTCAGCCAACTGCAGCAGGTGGCCGTTGAACTTGATGTCTTCAGAGTCACTCAGATGGCCTTCGTCTGCGTCTTGTTGAAAGGACAGCATCACTTCATCAAAAGCATGACACTGACCCTGCAGATCTGTTGCTTGATCAAACCCTGTGGAGCTGATCTCAGCCTGTTGAGAAGTCAGCTGGTCATCTGACACCTCGCCACCACTTTTTTCTTCCTCTGGAAAGGGATGATTGTTGCTGTAATCAGAGAAATCAGTGCCATCTGGATGGAGATTTTCCTCAAATTTCACATCTTTGGCATAACAGATGGAAGAGACAGGTACGTCTTCATTATGAATGATAAGCTCTTCCAAACTGGACTCTGTGCTCTTTGAAACACCCTGAAGGATTTCCTCCTCTTGGCTGATTTCCTCATTCGACACATCCGTTTCAGTAGGCACATTATCGTCTTCCTGGCATTTTTCTTCTAACACCTAGATGAATTAAAAAAAAAACAAAAAAAAAAAAAACATTTTTTTATCTTTGGTCTAAATGTTTCAGACACTAGATAAGATACATAAATATAAATGATCCATGAATATCACTAAACTGGCACTAGATATAAACTAAGAATATGTAAATCTTTGTACCAAGCTAACCCCTGGCCCTGCTCCCAGAGAGCCAACAGCAACTCAAGCAGGAAACATATTGGCCAATCATGTCGCTGTGGTAAAGCACATGCAGGGTTTCAGCATCATCATAGTGACGATATAAGCAGGTGTAGTGTCTTTTAGTTTTGCCTTGTGGCCACCTCATGGTTTGTGCAGAGAAGCTGTTTCGTGTTTACACTCTGGATCGATCCATTAATGAAGCCAGGATGCTCTGCAAGCCATTAACCATGCCAAAATATGCATAACATTGTCCAGATGGCTACTTACCTTCAGTTCCTCTTTATGGCTCTGTATGACCTCATTTTCCTCTTCAGCGTCCTTTACAGTGCTTTTTGTCAAATTAGTTGCCACACCGATTTCAGCACCTGTGTCTTCCTCCTCTTCTGGATGCACCTCTGCTATCTGCTCCACAGAAGTCTTGTGCTTGTTGTCTTGTACCGAGTCACTTTTGGAGCGACAGCCAGGTGGAGGCTGTCTCTCAGCAGCAGCACGGCGATGCCTGATTTTGAGAACCGTATCCTCCTTTACATCTAATGAGCCTCCATCACTCACACCTACGACATCAGAAGAGGACAAAATTTTTATTGATTTCTAGAATGCACTGAGTGACTTCCATAATCTAAAGCACTTTAACTTAGAGCACTTCATACATTTTAGAGTGGACGAGAAGTGCCCCACATTACAGCACTCTCACCAACAGTCATTTCATTAAAATGGTCAATTAATATTTGGCAGGATGAGTAGCTTATATTTGCTCATTTTCTAAAAAGGTCAGACATAAAGGCCAGGCCTTTTTTTTTTTTTTTTTTTAAAGTTGGCACGTTAATCAACGATTTTTCTCTCTTCATGAAGTGAGTCCTTAAAGTAAAGTAATCAGCAGGCAATAATTGTTAGGTTTTTATAATCTGGCTGAAGCCTTTTCACAAAACTCCATTAGTCAATTTTATCTTTGTGCATTAAATCTAACTTGAATGTTTCTGCACACCAGTTGTTGCAAAATGCTGCAGTGTTCCGATTAAACATAAATGTCTTAAACCCCATTCATTTTGTGTCATCACGGTGCTTTCTCATAGACATGGGGTGGGGGGGGGGGGGGTTCTACCACCAGTTTGTGGTAGCAGACTAACTCCAAAGTATATGCAGAACAAACAAACAAACACTGGAAAAAATAAGCAAAAACACAAAAACTCCAAGACAAGTTAAAATTCCCGCACTGAAAATGTGCTCCTGCAGAGGTGTACAGGGATTAAAAGCACAATATACCTAGGGGATAGCAGGAAAGACTTTCCATGATGCAAACTGTCCCTTTTGGGTTTTACTCGACAGGCTACTAATGCAACAACAGGACGAGCCCTTTATTTTTGAGTTAGCAAAAAGCAGGAAATTAAAGAGATCGGCTTTTAATCGTGCGAGCGTTCATTCATTTATTAATTTCCCCTCTCTCTCAAATTTGTCTCTGACGCTGAGACTGTAACACGGCTATGAGAGTATACCGTCAGCAGTCCTGCACTGTGGGCTGCTTACAGTATTGCATTTCCGAAAGAAATACAGGAGGAAAAAAAAAACATGTGCACGCTCGGTTTTGACGCCTGTGCACACGTAGCTCAAGCTGAATCTACCACCAAGCTACAAAATAATATTATATATATTACAGGCCCTTATCTGTGAATTCCTGCACCTGTGAACTGCAGGAGCTCGCGGCTGGTAACATTATATACGCATCTGTTACCTGTTGACTCCGCCGAGATGCGTAATTCCTCCAGGCTCAGCTCCGGCTCCTCATCCGGCGGTATCAGCGTCTCTGCTCCTGCGTCGTTGCCGTCGGTGTCGGCGGCTCCGGCTGTGGCCTTCCTCCGCTTCCCCCTCACGGTTCGGTAGATGATGAATCCCGCCACCACTGACACCATCGCTATGACGGCCAGAGCCACGGCGGGGCCGTGCCGCCCGATCATGCAGAAGAGCGAGGCCAGATCCACGCGTCTCTCCAGACCCACGGAGTTGCTATTTTTTGACGGCATTACAACCTGTAGTTAAAAAAAAAAAAAAAGAACAAGCGCCTCTGCTATAATGTCTCTCTGTGTGTGAAGGGCCTGCTGCGAGCTGTCGCTGCTGAACACTCACCGCACTCTCCCTTAGACGTTTCAAAGTGTTGTGACCTCTTGAAGCTACCGAGCTGTGAACGGCTGCAGGTGCGAGCTGCTCATTGGCTGATTGGATCACGGGAACGCAGAAATCGTCGATAAAAGGGAGATGAACTTGTTTCTGGAACCCATTTGCACGCAGTCATCCCCTGCGTGCTGGAAGTTAGGTATTATAGGATGGACTGATAGGATGTAGTGTCACTGAAAAAAGTCAATATTGTTTGATAAGCCTGGGGAAAGCCTAGGTCTATATTTGATAAGATTGTTCCCTCATAAACAATGTAAATGTTTACCAGCAGTGTGATTTAACCGTTTTAAAAAACACATATCATATCTTAACATAATTTGTTGAGCTTTATTTCAATTTTCCATATCTGAGCGAGGGTGCATGAGCTCCTTGATCGATATACAGTAAAAACGGTGGAACTTAAAGTTATTAATCTTCTTACATGATGTCACCAACGACCAAAAATATCTAGTATGTAGGCTGCGGGTGTCAGTGTTAGAGTGGAAAAAAAAACACGAACTAGCACATCAAATAACAAAGGAAGTAAACGTATCTAAAAACAAGTAAAAAAGTAATTCTAAGAGATATATCAAAAAAAAAAAAAATTAAGTCATTATAATACCTGAACAATCGTGAGTAACAGCTACACCTAGTGGAAACATGTGTGAATGACAAGAGATTTCCTGAAGACTGGATCCTCTCCTGTGAGAATATAAAAGCTGGGACAGCCTCACTGCTGAGACAGAAAGCAACACAAGCTACAAAGAAGAAAACAGACACCTGAACAGTGTTTAATCTCACAGCAAGAGGACTCACCATTCAATACACTGAAGATGCTGTGCTCTCATGGACTCCAGTCTGCGCTCAGTCCATTCATGCATTTCCACTGGCCTGTATGCAGTTTGTAGCCAGAGGTCAGACCTCTGTTCTACCAGCAGGATCTCCTGCAGAGAAACCTGCAGGAGCTGCGCAGCAGTCTGGAGCTGATGGATAAAC
>JAVDPK010002559.1:900230-932415 GCA_034780415.1 Cichlasoma orientale | reverse complement strand
GTGTGTGTGTGTGTGTGTGTGTGTGTGTGTGTGTGTGTGTGTGTGTGTGTGTGTGTGTGTGTGTGTGTGTTAGCCAGAGGTCCTGTGGTTACTGCAACTTCAAAGCTGAAACCAGAGTCTCTCCACAGTCTGCAGCTTCCCTATAAATCACACTAACCATCTTGCAGGGGAAACACATGCATACGTGTACACGGCCACAACAGAGGAAGAGATACAAGGGATCATGGAAGTTTAATTTAAACTGTAAGGAATGCCCCCAAAAAGTATAAGAAAATATCCACAGGTACACTGGTGAGACATATATACATATAGAAAGAGAGAAAGAGAGAAGAAAAAAGATAAGCTAAAACTGGCAATGCTAGAGAAGATCAGATTGGACTGGAATTAAATGAAGAGGAGCTTCTGGCAGAGGTGGAGTTGAAAGAGTTGAGTAACAGCAGGAAAAAAAAGGCCAGTCTTTCATTGAATTTGCCATAGAATAAACAGGGAGTTGCCAGGCAAAGCCCTAAATAAATGTATTTTTGTAACTTCCGTCTCTAACCCCTCAGTATTCGTGCAAATCTGCAGATAAATCAAACGTTTCCCACATGTACATTATCACTGTGTCTGCAGGTGGAGAAACAGAAGTCAGAGCATGAAGTTCTTTTGCTGTTTTAAGAAAAGCAACAGTGATACCCGTCAGGTTATGATGTCAGGGGCTGTGCGCTGGAAGTTAATAACTACAAAACTGTAAAGGAGCCAGTCATGAAGCATACTGCAAACAGCTGACGCCAATCAGCCAGCACAAGCACAACTCCGGGGCTCTGCCTGGGCTAAACAGTGCTTTATGTTCATTTCTGAGCTGTGGGTTTGGCAGACTTCAGCTGTTTAATTTGGACAAGAAGTGAGTGTGTTTTGAATAATTTATATTATATGTATATTTGAATGTTTATTGTACCATCAAGACAGCTATATCCCACATCACAGGATCTTGATTGCTCAGATTTGGCTTAATATTTTTTGTCCATTACATAAAGTACCGACCTGGGATTTTCTTTGCGCGGAGCATTGCCGATTTCAAGCTGTTGCTGAGGTGTCAGCACGGCATTTTTAGGGTTGATTGTCTCTAATGTGGAGTTTTAGGGGCGGATTTTCTTCACACAGTGCCCGAGAACCGCAGCAGTCAGCACAGCGCCACAATGGGTGGTAGATCCACATCCTCTCGGCCATTAAAACAAATAGCTCTTTCTCCAAGAATGTCTGAGTGTGTGAATTAGCCTACGGGGGGAGACTGTGCATGTCTGTTACCTGCTTCTCATATGAGGCTGTCAATGTACAGAGTGCGAGAGAGAGAGAGAGAGAGACTAGGTCAATATTTTAATAAATAAAACAAATACATCACTGAAGCTGCTATCTGCACAATTTTTCATTAACAATGTATCAGAGTACTATGTATAATACGAAAGGGGTAAAATGTGATTCTGCAACCCCTCTCGGTTCTATTACTAACTTTCCAACACTTTTCAATTCATTGGTTTGGTTGGTGGCCTGCACCTACTGTAGATACATTATTTCCAGCTGGCTACACAAACCAGCTGTATGCTAACAGGCATCAGATGTCATAGGAAAAAAAAAATTGCAGTGACCTGATGGACACAATGGATTTGCCTTCCAAAGAAGCAGATAATTGTAATAACATATTAACTAGAAACTTGCGTAAAAATGACACAATTGAAGAGCCTGCATTATACTGCATGCTCTTCATAAAGCTTTTTGTAATAGATAAAATGCTGCAAAGTGCACTGTAAACCATTTTTAGATAATCAGACATGAAACAGAGACGCATGTGCATTGCAAACATAAACAACAAAGTGATTGATCACTGGATAGGATGATGCATATGACAAATGTCTTTTAACTCCAGTTTCAATGCGCAGATATAATCACTCTTATGGAAAAAGTGGACAGAGAGAGATAGAGGAAACAGAGGATGACAGCATGAGATAAAGAGGAAGGGAGGAGAGGGAAGAGTGGAAAAGACAAACGAGGAGAGGAAGCTAAACGGAGACAGAGAGGGAGAAAGTGCTCAGTGTGTGAGGGTTACCGCAGCCATGCCTCTGAGTGGTATGCTTACATGGTACTACACCACAGACATGGCACTTCTCAGTGTATTCCATGTTATTGAAACACTGACCACATGCATGCCTGTGGCCAGAGAGTCAATATGTTCCAATATAAAGGCTGTGATTTTAAGATGAAAACTTAGATTTAATCAAATCATTGGCTAATTTAGTTTCACAGACAGGTGGAATCTGGACCAAAATCCCACGTATGCCTCTGCCAGTAATCGTCAGATTACAGCGTTATGAATCTCCTTACTGTTTTCAGCTATTAGAATTCCCACTAACTCAGCAAACACTATTTCATACTCAGCAGGACAGAAAAGCAGGATGGTTGGGATTATTTTTTTTTCCAAATGTCAAAATAATATGTTTTGAAAGAGCATGAAAGAAAATTCAAAATCAACATTAATTGGCACCTCTGCAAGAACAAAAGAAGACAGACACAAAGACGTGATGGGACATAAATGGCAGCGCAATTTCCGTACAAAGAAAAACAATGTAGGGAACCTTCAGTGGTTATATGAAAAAAGTTTCCAGACTTAAAAAAAATGGCTGTAGTGTTGTCACTGTCACCTCTTTCAGACCCAGTCACAGCTTTCAGTTCTGGCATGGTTAATTTTAAAAGTGACATTTCACGCCAAACCGCAACCTTTTCTTTTCCTTTATATAACCGAGGTTCCTACACTCCAACAGACAAGTGAAAATGAGAAGAAGGCCCTTAAAAACATGTACGCATTTTGGTAAACTCAGCTTTTTATATGCATTTTGGCCTTTTGTCCACATGTAAACAGCATTTTAAGTCATTGAAAAAGAGCTTTTGAAAAGATTTTCAGTTTCTTTATTTACATGAAGCTTTTTTCTTGCAATGCCAAACATGTGTGCCCTTGTCTCCTTTTTGATATGTACTGTTATGTTATCTGTCGGCTTCTGATCACCCAAAATTTCTATATGGTTAGGGTTATATTGCCACCTGCGGCTTTTTCATGTGGACGGAGACTTTTTTTTAAAACAAAAGTGAAAGAAAAAAAAAACATGTTTATGTAGACATAGCCGAGGGATAATGTAAAGAGCTGGCTATAATAATAGTCGCACATAAGGCAGTAAAACCCAGTCAGGCATAAAAAGTCTGTTTGAGTCATGTCTCCCCTTCATCATCATGCATCATCATCCTTCCAGAGAGGATGTCACACTGTGCAAGCAACAAAAACTACATTAATAAAAAATAACGAGCACTAAAAGGGATATTTTTAAAATACATACACGAGAGGTTTAAACTTATTTTGACATAAATAAACAGCACAGAATTCTTTCCCATAATTTACTTCAGTAAATTCTATCAGATTTTCAAAATCTATCAAAGGCAACTGAAATAAATGCAAAAAGTTAGGTTTTAAATGATAATTGTATGTATTCAAGCAAAACTGTGAACTATCACCAGCTGGATCTGTGTGAAAAAGTGCTGTTGTTTAAGTTACTACATCCAAAAAGCTTCTAAACTGTATTCAGAAGTGGCTGCAGCTGGACTCAGCACACTTAATTATAAGAGTCATCACTTAAAAAGTCCATTTTCAGAAGCATGACATTGACTAAAAGGTCTCACTAATGGCACACTTTTATGGCACCACGAGCTTGCTGGCCTCTCATTGGTTAAATCAGTTGCTGGCTTTGAGAAGAATACAGCTTCCGCCCGGCTTCTCGGTAGTATAATTTTTACCCACAATGCTGCGCTGTACATTTTACCGGAATCCACAGTGACAGACATTTTCCACAAAAAGAGAAAACTGAGATAACACATCTTAATTACTTCTAAGACCTTTTGGGAAAATGATTTATGGATGGATTCAAGACAAAAATCTCATTACAGATTACAGATTACTAGACATAGACCAAAACTAGGACCAAATACTAATAGACAAACAAGAAGGTGGTGGTACAATTTTGTTGGCCAGCGTGACTCCCAATTCATCTGCTGAGCAATGCGAATGACAATATTAGGTCATCAGTCAGGAGGCTGAAGCTCAAGATCAACTAGGTTATGCAGAAAGAAAATAAGAGAACAACGACAGCTGCTTACATCTAAAGGAAATAATTTAAAGTTTGCAGTGGGCCAGCCAACGTCCGGAGCTGATCCTCAATGAAATACTGTCTCTGGACCTGAAAATAGTGGTTAACACTTTTCAATGTGGCAGCACTAAAAGTGAGTCAGCCAAAATTCCATCCCAGTGATGTCAGACATTGATCTCCAGGTGTCTGAAACAATTGGTTAAAGCTGCTGCAGCTTAACGTGGCACAGCTAGCTATAAGGTTCAGGGGGTTGATTACATTTTCACATTGGTGATTTAGATATGGGGCCACATTTTTTGCTTGAATGTCTACAATCACCATTTAAAAGCCTGTGTTTTATGTTTACTATTGTTGCCTTTGATTTATGTAAAATTTGTAAAATAGTTTGAGGATCTCGCACAGTTTAGCACGATCTAGACCAAAGTTGCATACGCCACTTCTCCATGAAGCTTCATGAAAGTCAGCTTGGTAGTTTTCACCAAATCCTCTGAACAAGCAGATAAAGTGATGTCACCAGTCAGATAACTCTATGACATTATGTGATTTCTATGAAGCAGTCATTGGTGTATATTTAGTTAGTTTTTGTAATAAAATTCTAGTCTGCTGAATTTTTGTTGCTCTAAGGGAGATAAAGCAGAGAAGAGGGACTGTGGGAACTCGGTGGTAGGCAGAGGGTGCAAGAGTAGCACGGAACAAAGAGATGATAACATAGAGGGGGATCAGAAAGAGAAACATTGTCTAAGTGAAGTGCAGAAAGAACCAAGCAGCAGGGCAAGGAAAGGTTATGAGAGAAACCAAGTGGTGAGAATTTTTTTTTTTTTTTTTTTTTTTTTTTTTTTAGAAAAGTGTGAAAACTAGGACACAAAAAGCATGAGCAGCTGCAGGAAAGGGTGGAGGAGAAAATACTAAAGTCAGATAGAAAGAGAGACAGGAAGGAAAAGGAGGGTTAGGTGAAAATTAAGGTGCCAGGGAAAAAAGAGAGAGGGAAGAATAAAGGAAGGAATGGGAGGGATAGATCCATAAAGAAGTACAGTACTGGCTGACTGGGGAGGGGATGGAGAGGAGGAAAAAAAAGGAGGGTAGAAGAATTGGGGGGATGGACACAGAAGAAGGTAGAGGTGGGGGTTCTTCAGATGCTTTGGGTAAAGCAGTTGAAGGTAATTGGTTCCTGATGTGAACCTGCGCTTAGTTCTCCAAATAAAAGGTCCTTCTGTCAGCTGTAATGGCTTTTCCATGCCGCACTGCTCTGATCAGGGTGGTGTTAGCATCCTAGCGTAGCTCAAGAACTGCTTTGAATTAGAAAGTATACAATAGTACAAATGTAGCAACTGTTGTGGCGTGATTACCATCACGTCATGGATGGCTTTTTAAAGAGAACTGCTGCAACAATTACGTGCATTACACTTATCCTGTTTGGTATTCCACTTGAGTCTAAACACAACTAAGAGACACCTAATGGTTTCTCCCGATAAAAAGGTGGTTTACATCAAGATTGCTTGTTTGCACTGTAGTATGTTTGTTCTTTTTATGCCCCCCCACAGCCAAGCATTGCTTAGCCAAAGTCTCCACAGATATAAAAGTCAGCCCTCTCATCTGTTGGCAAGAGAGCTAATAGGTTTCCCAATATGTCAAGCATTCAAGGGTGGAAAGTTACTGATGGTTGACTGGGACAAGGAAAGGAGATGCAGTTTCAAATTCATCTGCATTCCTGAGGACAAGTTGTTATCTAACAGACACACACACAAGCACACAGACACACACACACAGACACACACGCACTGACCCTGGTGCCACAGTCAGAGTTTGAACCACTACAAACACCAGATCTCGCTGACTTCACTGACTCAATAACAAACAGCTGTCACATAACAGGCGAGTGCGCACACATTTGTGTGTGTGTGTGTGTGACATAAACACAAGGGGTTATGAATGAAGCTGGAAATTGAGAGCTCTTTTATCTGTTGTTAATACATAAGGCCATCACAGGCATTTTGAAGTGACGCAATACCCGATAACGCAGGTTGTGGAAACTGAGTGTGTGACATATCCATACTCATTCAGTGTAAGCTGGGAATGAAAGCTGAAATCACTGACCTCATCCCAAGTTTGATAATTCCCATGTTTTTGTGTCCAAACGTCATTTTGAACTCAAATTTCACTGGACATCGAGTTTAAATGTTAACTGTTCTTTTACAGTGACTGCCTAGAAATGAAGAAAACACACTGTGCTTTAGGGCCCGGTAATTGCAAGACAGGCTGTAAACAGGAGTCCATTACAAAAGGAACACTTCATCACTGACACAGTCATCAGTGGAACGAAACCATTACCATGTCTCACCACCTGAAAAAAGGAGGCCACTGTGGCTAATCTGTTATCTCCATCTAATAGCTCTTTTCTACTCTGACAACATCAGAGAGATGAGACATAGACGCGAGGACACACGCAAACACTGTTTCACACACAGTCTGACTGTCATCGTGTACATCGTATGTAATTACCGCAACAATAAAATATCACTGAGTCACTGGAAAAAAATATAAAGGAAAAGGATAGTGAAGACAATAGTTCCAGTTCATGGAATGCATTTGCATGCGATTCCAAATTTGAAAAAATGGAAATGCATCTTAGTTATTTTACATCTTTTTTTATAAGACTTTTCATCACTCAAGAGCCAAGGCCTCCACCCCATAGACAGAACGTTCCCGCTGTCAACAAGCGTAAATCATCAGTTTTGTTATAAACGGTGCCAGAATAATGAAGAACAATAAAGTGTTGCAGAAACTGCCTTGCTCAATAACCTTCATTCGAATTTGAAGTCATACACCACATCAGAGATGTTGATGACAGCAGCAGTATACTCTTGTGCACTTAATGTGTGTCGCTTTTCATACATCCAACTTTTTTGGTTTTTGCATCTATTGTATATCAGCAATCGCTCACAAATCATCTTTTTTTTAATCTTCTGCTATTATTTATATTGTGATGTCATTAATTCCCCTGCCCCTGAGTTGTTTACGTACCCCGACTCTTTCTACTTTTTTCCCCCCTTCCATTTCCCCTGTTTTACCCAACCTAACCTCTCTGCCCTCTGAGTCTGGCTCCACAACTGAAACTCAACTCCCCTTTGAAACCCTGTGCCTCCTTGTCTTTCCTTTGGCTGGCACATGTGAAAACCTCTTAATTCTTTCTGACTGAATTCTCTTGCTGTCAAACTCGTGCTCACATTTGCATTAGGAGCAAGAGTCTATGTGATCGTTAGCACAGTTGGTGTGTAAGGAGAGTACCTTTGTCTTAAATACACAAATTCAAAATGTCAAGACTCCCTTATCAACAGCTGAAACAACAACTAAATGTCACGTGGAGCGGGACCTGCTGTGTGACCTATAAAGGCATGTGAGTCAATATACCACTAAGAGTTATCACAGAGTTTGGACCAGGCAAATACAACACCGATACACCAATGACCTTGAATACTGATTGACTGATTGATTGATTGATTGATTGATTGATTGATTGATTGATTGTATGTATGTACAGTGCCATGAAAAAGTATTTACCCCTTCCTGATTTCTTAAGGTTTTTTCATATTTGTCTTACATGCTTCAGATCATAAAACAAATTTTAATATTAGACAAAGATAACCTGAGTAAATACAAAATACAGCTTTTAAATTATAATTTCAAATATTAAGAGAAAAAAAGATCCAAACCTACTTGGCCCTGTTTGAAAAAGTAATTGCCCCCTAAACCCAATAACTACCGCTGATAAAGTGAAGTAGCACAAAAGATCTCAAAAAGCAACACATCGTGCCACAATCTAAAGAAACAGCTGAGAAACAAAGCCATTAACATCTATCTGTCTGGAAAGGGTTGAGAGACATTTCTGAGGCTTTGGGAGTCCAGTGAACCATGGTGAGAGCCATTATCCACAAATGGGGAAAACCTGGAACAGCAGTGAACCTTCCCAGGAGTGGCTGGCATACCAAAATTACTGAGCTGATGGCTCATCCAGGAGGTCACAAAATAACCCAGAACAATATCTAAAGAACTGCAGGCCTCAGTTAAGGTCAGTGTTGATGATAAAACATTAATGTCCGGCCATCAGTTTGTGTCCTGAAGCTCAAGCGCACTTGGGTTATGCAGCAGGATAATGATCCAAAACTCACCTCTGAATGGCTAAAAAACAAAACAAAAAAAATAATAATTTTTTGAGTGGCCAGTCAATGTGCAGACTTGAATCCAGTTAAGGTGCTTTGGCATGATCTTAAATAGACTGTTCATACTTGAAAACCCTCCAATATGGCTGAATTTTAAAAAATTCAGCAAAGAAGAGTGGGCCAAAAATTCTTCCACAGCAATGTGAAAGACTCATTGTCAGTTATCATAAATGCTTGATAGCAGTTCTTGCTGCCAAGGGCGACACAACTAGTTATTAGTTTTAGGGGCGATTACTTTTTCACACAGGGCCATTTATTCAGATCATCTTTGTCTAATGTTAAAATGTCTTTAATGATCTAAAACAAGTCAGTTCTTTGTCATGGCACTGTGTGTATGTATGTTTGTATATATTTATGTTTGGCAGATTTAAAAAGCATCGCATCGAGCATAATACGTCAATGTTAGCATGCAAAAAGTGTGATGTCTATCATATTCAACATTTTAGTTCAGTATGGTAGCATCCTAACATTTATATTTTAGCACTACAAAGTACAACTGCTGATGTTAAAATCTGGGTAAAACAGCTTATTTTTAAAAATTTTTATCCCAAACAATGAATATTTGTGCAGTTTGTCCAGTCAGTACAGTAGATGTTTATGTGGTAAATGAAAACGTTTTGTTGGATAAATTCAGAAACTTATCAAAAACCAGAGGCCACACGATCAATCTCCAGTAAAGAAATATTTAATTTACTTGCAAGGAAATTAAAGGAGCATGTACATCAGTACAAGTTCAGTTTGTTGTCTGCTGCGAGCCACTTTTATACATACACTTGAGCACAGGAAACAGGAGTGTGCATACAAAAAAGGAAGTAACAAAGACACTGATGTCTTCCAATACTCCGCTTACAATGGTCTCTAAAGATCTCTAAACAGAAGGGAAAGCTGATTTTACACTTTACGATAGCTATAATTAAACACATAACATTTGTATAAACTCTCACTTCTGTCAACTTCTTGGTATTACCACATAGATATGAAACTCAGACGGGTCGAAGGAAGGGTCACCAGACATACGAATCTTCACACTTGTGTCTTATACTTGTTATTACAAGGAAACACATTCTGTACAAAAGGTCATAAGATTATAGAAAAATAAACGAGCAATACAGATACATGTAACATAAGCATAATTATTATACAAAAATTGTTAACATACTATTACAGCATTAATTTTTCCAACACGTTTCCAACAAGATCTGATTACAAAAATCTTTAAAATTCATCCCTTGGGCATCCAGAGTATCCGTGCTTCATTCTTGCAATAGATTTGGTCTGGATTAAAGTGTTCAGCTGACCTACACACCCACACTACTTTTTATATAGATATGGTTGTTGCATTGCTAAAATAAATCGAGGTCTTGGAACCAAAAGCATATAAATTACACGGAGGACCAAAACCAAAAGTGGCAGCTGTTTGATATGACTATCTGTCCAGTTATTCTAATGCTTTCAGGTCTTACAGCTGCCTTTGACACAGCTGACTGTGCTCTCTTTATTTCTTGCATGGAGCACTGTGTGGGGACTAAATGTGCAGCTTTAGAATAGTTGTACTTGTCAGAGGTTTAAGGGTCAGTTTCTGTGGATTTCACCCTCAGTGTCGCTCCCATGTGGAGTTCCCCACGGTTCACGTCTGGGGCCAATTCTTTTCTCCCTTTGCTTACTCCCCCTAGGATCCATTCTTACAAGATGTATCATCTTGTTCCACTTTCATGCTGATGATTCACAAATTTACCTGCCCCTTAAAAGGAATGATGGTAGTGCCTTAAGAATTTTATTGGGGTGTTTCAGTGACATAAAAGCTTGTGGGATAGCTTTAAATTTTTTAAACCTAAATGTGAGTAATACTGAGATCATGATACTTAGACCCAGAGGTGTTTGTGGTGCCCCACAATTGTGTGTCTTAAAGCCATGTTTACTCCAAAAAGAGTTTTTTATTTATTAATTATTTTTATGGTCTAACCACATAAAAAAAAAAAAAAACAATGTATATCATAGACAACATTAAAGTTTCAGATGCATTTGGAAATGCCAGCCTGCTGTGACTGGCTCTTATAAAGCCTGATTGAAATCCACATAGACATGAGGGGTACTGCCATCTGGCACTGTTTGCGCCTCCTCTGCATTCTCTCTCTTGTGGTTAAGCCTTAACTGACTCACTACACGATGAAACACATTCTACAGTTACATTTTCAGCACTACCTGCTAGACAGCTAGTCTAAGTGTACATATTGAAATATACTGAGTTTAGCTTACCTACTCATCCTCAGTGATGTTGAAGTTTAGATTTTTCCCCTCAATCCCATCACCATAACACCATTCTTTAGAAATATCCTAAATAACTCTTCATCAGCAGTTCAACTGTTTGTTTGTTTTTTTGTTTTTTTGTTTTGGTTTGGTTTGGGGTGTTTTTCTGGCTGATGTAACCTGAAAATATATGCCAGCTACTTTGACTTGTCTTATCTCCAGATTTTTCCCACATCACAGTTCTCAAAAGGGTATGAGTGTTAAGCTTTGGTTTTTCATGAATAACTCTATAATGAGTAAGAATTCATGTGTGCACTGTTGAAGAGGTCATGAAGAATTTTATGTGATATCCCCGTTTCTCCCATTATCTGACTTACTCCTTTGAAATAAATGTTTATTTTTTGATTAGAAAACTGAGAAATGTTTATAATGTTTTCACGATGTTCGTGCTTCTGGTGACTTCAGACAGTCGTTTCTTTGGAACCTCCGCTCTTCTCTTGAATTCCTACAATTATGTTGGTTTTGTTTACTAAAAACACCTCAGTAAAAGCTACCAGATGAGTCTGTGGGTGTGACACATGTAAACAGGTCTTGTGGGCTGTGCTTTCTGATCCATATGTGTTAGGTAAAATAAAGTTATTTGTTTTAATCTTTGAGTGTTAGTATGGTGGATTATTGCACATATATTTTAAAAGAGAAATGCTTTCAGGGCACAGCCTCGGCCTTGCCAAAACAGTGATGGGCATAGATCTTGCTGACAGGAAGTCTCTGGAGCTTAAAAAAGGTGACTGGACTTGTTAAAGTTTCGCCTCTCATCCGAAAGTCTTCTTCAGTGCTAAAACCAAATGGTGGAGAGTTCCAGGTATTTAAACCCTAGTGGGGGTTGTCCCCTGGAGGTGGTCACTGACCCACTATTGTTCATGTCCGTAATCACATGTGCCAAGGTGTGAAAAAAAGTTGTGGGTCATTACAATCACTGTTTCAGGTGAAACCAATGTGGGATGTCGATCTATCAAGTGCCCGCTTGAGGTCACCTGAAGAAAGGTGTGAAAGGGGGGGGGGGTGGAGGCTCCTGGGAAAGAAGCTCAGGACTGCATTTTCAGATCGCCTCGAATTGCTTGAAACCCCGGCTGAGTGGGTACTAAAAAAGTACCTGGTACCAGGACCTAATGGAAAAGCCTACAAACCGTGCTGAGTTGAGTTGAGCTGATTTAGTACCTAAATTTGAGTAGGTACTAGTGGAAATGCGTACTATTCAATATGGCTCCTATGGCCCCCAAATAACATTTTCTTTTCTTTTTTTTTTGACTTGCCTAAAAATACATGTTGATGATTGTCAGAGAATAAAGAGTCAATGCTCAAACTAGGGAATACTGAGTCACATATAAGAAGCATATATATAGGCTACAAATAGGCATTCATTTGCCTGCAGCAATGAACGCCTGTGCCTTCCCTGTGCACGGTAGGTGGGATTCTCCTTTGGCCAACTGGCAGATGTTTGCTTTCCATTGTGGGACACCATAGTTTAAATTTGGTCTGTTAGATTGGTGTGAAATAGAGGGTCTTCTGTCACAACAAGAGCACAAATGTAGCATAGTGGTTATGCAAGAATTTTGACAAATCACTCAAAGCAAACGGATTTCCCCCATCACTAGGTTCTTTGTGGTTCTTCTCATTCCTTTTCTACCCCTGAGTGTGCCAGAAGCTACAGCTTAAAATACATAACATTACTTCTTTTTCATATCCTGGAAACATAATTAAAAATGATTTTCTTATTGGGATTTTTTTTTCCTGTTTTGCTTCTTCGCATTATTGTGTTATTCACCATTTTACGTGCCAGACCGCATAGATGGAATACGAGAACAAATAACTATAGTGGCAGAGAAACAATTAAAATTGTTGAGATCATTCTGAATTTTGTGGTTACAGAAATGTGAGAGGTTTTCAGATTTCCTTGATGTTGAGATCAGTTTGTCAGGAAGGGTTGGTGAGGAAATCATGATGCTTTAATTCCCATCATGACTGCTAAAAGACATGCCGCTTCATTAGTTATATCTTGCTGCTACTGAGTTTGGACCATTTTGCCTTCAGAACTCGCCTAATTCTTTGTAGGTTCAAGCAAGTGCTGGAAGCATTCCTCAGAGATTTTGGTACATATTGGTACGATAGCATTGCACAGCTGCTGAAGATTTGTCCGCCGCACATCCAAGAGGAAAATCTCCTGTTCCACCACATCGCAAAGCTGCACTATTGGTTTGGGATCTGGTGACTGTGGAGGTCATTTGAGTACACTGAACTCACCGTCGTGTTCGAGAATCCAGTTTGAGTCTTATGATATGGCACATTATCCTGCTGGAAGCAGCCATGAAAATCGGTACTCTGTGCTTTTAAAGGGATGGACATAGTCAACAACACTCAGATGTCTCCGTTGGTCATAAGTAGCCAAAGTGTGGTAAGAAAGTATCCCGCACACCATTATACCAACACCAGCCTGAACCTTTGATACAAGGCAGGATGGATCCACGTTTCCAGGTTGTTGATTCCAAATTCTCACCCTACCATTCCATCGCAGCAGAAACTGAGACTCATCAGACCAGGCAACATTTTTCCAATCTTCTCTCGTCCAACTTTGGTGAGCCTGTGCACAGTTTCCTGTTATTAGCTGTCAGGAGTGGCACCCAGTGTGGTCTTCTGCTGCTTGTAGCCCATCTACTTAAAGGTTGGACATGTTGTGCATTCAGAGATGCTCTTCTGCGTACCTTGGTTGTAATGAGTTGTTATTTGAATTACCATTGCCTTCCTTTCAGCTTGGAGCAGAGATGTTTGAGCAGGAAAATCCCAGTACATCAGCGGTTTCTGAAAAACTCAGATGGGCCCATCGGACACCAACAGTCGTGTCACATTCAAAGTCACTTAAATCAACTTTCTTCCCTATTCTGATGCTCCATTTGAACCTCAGCAGATTGCTTTGACGATGTCTGCCTGCCTAAATGCATTGAATTGCTACCATGTGATTGGCTGGTTAGATATTTGGTGGTTAAACACGTATAAGAGGCTGGTGAATATATATTAGACTACACATGACTTCTAAAATTCTTAGCTGATTTGTTTTGTTAACCTTTGTTTTTGTACCTTAACCTAAAGAAACTATAAAGTAAGCACATCCACCAAAACAATAGTAAATAATATTTTTTTCTCAACAGCTATTGTCTCACAGATATTGTGTATTACGTACTTCAAGATATATTCATGATATTGAAATATTCCACTGCACCTCTCAAGGGATTAGAGCAGCAACCAGATGCTGTTTCATGCCTACTTCTTAATGTCACTTATTTTATTTATAATTCAACAAATTTTCCATCTATGCTTAATCTGGCCCCCAGTCTAATTCCAGCATTGCACTGCGTAATGCCTGAGTGTTGCTACTAGGGTAATTTGTGAGAACATAGAGGCTGCATTATTTTGCTTTGCTTGGAAATTTGTGCTAAATAATATTAAATGTAATTGACATAGTTAGCTAAATGAAACAAATGAGAAAATGACTTATAGTTCAATGTGCATTACTTTAACGCTCCATTTCATTCCACAGCCTCGGTGGCTGGTTTACTGCAAACACCTCGCTAAGTGTTCGCAGATGGTGTGAAGCTGGCAGACATAACTGTCCCTGCCAAACGCTTTCTCATAATCGTGGAACTTCAGATGCGAAGGTTTAACTTCAGTTGGACACCCGTGCAGGCAGACAGAAGGAAATGTTTCTATGTGGAGGGTTAATTGGCAAGGAATACAATATGTCTTTGAGTCCGTTGCTCTCATGCTTTTTTCTCTCTCTGCATCACTCCACCCCTCTCTGCCTTCCTGTCTCTCTCTTAACAAGTTACCGAAAGAAAAAAAATGTGTTTCCAATTAGGTGCTCCGGGATAAAGAACAATTCTTGACAGGGAATGCTAAGAGAAATATCTTTGATAGGACGACATTGGATCTTACAAAAGGCTAGCCTTTTTCACATGATAGCTTAAGTGAGAAAATAACAGCACTTGATTCTAGTAAAATTTCACCTGTCCTCAGCGCTACGACATGAACGCGGGCCAAATTCAAGTACAGTCTGCGTCACCTTTTACCAGAAACACAACACATTTATGCAGATTTATCATATCAAATTAGACACCTTCTCTCCCTGTGGTTTTGAGTCTTCCCAAAATTCCAAAACTGCAGGATCACACTCAGTTTATAGCAGCATGGGCGGGTTCTGGGTTGAGCAGCGTGTTTTCTTGAAATGGTGTGAAACTGTGTGCACTGGGCTTCAGTGGGTGTGTCAGAAGTGTTACTCAATCATCAGAAACAGTATTTAAACCCCGCCTGTTAAAAAGGCAGCGATGACAATGGATCAGCTGCCATAGGTGGAGTCTGGTAACCCACTGGCTAAATGATTTAGCCCCTAGGAGAAAGTAATTCAGGGCTTATGGCTGCTTTCGACTTCTGCAGTGAATCTTTGTAGAGCCTACAACATTTCATGATCATAAATCCCTAGTTGCAGTTTAGCTGACAGATATATACTTCCTGTTCAGTCTGCCAGTCAAAAAAAAAAAAAAAAAATCATCTTGACAGTAGCCAGTGATTACAAGATTACTTTTTGGCATATGCAGTGACTCTTTTCCCAGAGACGTGATCTATAGATCCCACCAAATATGACTGATCAATAGAACTTGGCCTACAAATAGACTATGAACACCACAAAGCTTCTGGTAGGAAATATATTTTCTCTTGCCTACTGATGCTGCATATAAATAAGCAGATTCTGTTAATAGAGATGACTTGTGTATCACAAGGGGGATGAGTGCAACACTATTTCCCATTCTTTTACAAGATTGTAAGCTACCAGCTAGTCATCACTCTCTGCTTGTTTAGTCTTCTGGCTCACTAGTGAGAAATGACGTGATGCGTCCTGGTCAAGGAGAGTTATATGATGTTATGATACTGATTTTTCCTTTTAAACCAGGTTTTACTGAGCAAAATACCAAATTATATTTGATCTCTCGAGCTCAAGAGGAAAATCACTAGTAAAAAGACCATGTTCTCAGCCAGGAGGTCAATGTTCATAGTACAAGAGATAGACTTTTATTGCTGCCTCTGACACACTGGTGCATTATAACTAAAGAGAGCTCTGCTTATACCAGTGTGCCTTTGGGTACAGGTTATTTGCACTTAGATTGGTGAGGGAGCTTTTAAGAAAGTCCTGAGTGTAAGCTGTGGGAATGGAGCAGACAGTGCTCTGTGACACATTCGTCTGTATTAATGTTGGCTCCAGTGCACTGTGTTTCAATGTACCGCCACCACCGTGTTGCAGGTTTTGCTTTAGCTGTGTGTATCTTGTTCCCTAAATAAAGTTGCAGCGCGCATGTAGTTTTTCTGTTGGCACGTTTTGTGAATGTATGACTCTCATATCTTGATTAAAAACATATGGCACTTCTTTCAGCGTGCGTGCGTGTGAGTGACGTCACGTGCAAGACAAAGGTCCCGTGCTGTGCAGTCTGTGTGCCAGTCTGTCGGTCAGGGAGACACAGAGAGAGGGAGAGAGAAGGAGAGAGCCGCGCCAGCGCAGAGAGGCACGGAGACGGAGCAGGGAGCGTAGCGGCTTCTACATCTGGGGGGAGATTAAAACAACTTGCAAATATATATATATGTATTTTTTAAATCGCGACATAGTGGTGGGAAAATTGACGGCGCTTGTGCTTTTCTGCACGGACATAAAATGAAAGGGTTACCTGGCTGCATGGATTTTAAATCTTGTATTACACCGCTGCGACTTTGACTCAAGAGTTGCGCAGGCACAGTCTGTATGAATTGTCTGTTGGAGGGATTTGAGGCACCCCGGATCAAACTTGAGCTGGACGTCCAGGAACCAGTCAGGGAGTAAGCTAAACCACCAACCCACTGCTCTCACTGCATGCAGGACACTGTAAGTATTTAACATCTTATTCTCCTTATTGAGAGATTTCTCACAAATTCACATTTGCTACATGGGGAAAACAAATGTAAATATTTATGTGGAGTACTGCGTCTTCTTATGCATGTATGCATAACGTGGGCATCTTTTCATAATCAAAAGTATACCTGCCACGTAGACGTGGCGTTAGAGCAGTCCGTTCAGATAAACGCTTTGATGGTGTTAGCAGATGCCTGGAGCCCCTCAGCGCTCCGTTATTTCAGCAGGAGCCGCGCGTTGTGCGCCTATACAGGGTGAGAACGGGGACTCTGCTGGAATGAAGGACTTGTTGCGCCAGAACTGGGCTCGTTATCAAACTCTGGGATTGGAACAACACTTGCAGATGGGCGGAAAAGAAAACAAATAAAAAAAAAAGTGGGCGTTGGGTGTAGGAGTTTAAAAAAAAAAAAAAAAGCTCACATCTGTTGAGATTTTCCACGCTCATCTGCTTATACAGAATGTGTGGTCTTATTTTAGATTTCTTTATTTCTTTATTCTATACTCATTGTAACCAGCATCAGTTATTCAAGAGAAAACACTTGTCAGCGTGAGGACTACAGATGACCAAACCACCAGCATGTTGATAATCCTCAAGCATTTCTTGTGGTCCTGGCGTCTGTCTAAAGAAAACGCCTCGACTCTGCCTTCAACCAGCATGAGTCAATCCACATAGGTCATTTTAGATGCGTGAATTAAGGGTAGAGAGGCCTCACCTGTAATGGCCTGTACTCTAACAGTAAAAATGAGAAATGCTTTTTTTCAGCACCAACTATCATTACTGCGTTTGGGATGCTTGATTTCTGATCAGATGCTCTGTTGTTCTTCTATCAGTTATGATAAACCATGCATAATAAATTAGAGATAACTGTACATGAAACAGCTCTTGTGGGATTCTTGGTGAGTCTTATTGGAAAACAGCAACATCCTAAAAGCTCCTCTTTCTATTAGTGGCCAGGCCACTGTGAAACACTCTTAATGGAAAGTTTTGAATCTCCCTTGAGACCTTTGGGATGCAATTCAGAGGAGGTCAGCTCAAACTTTAACTTCATCGGCAATTAAGCTGAATTTAAATCATCTTGATGACCTAGGCTAAAAGCTAGATATTGATTTTTTTGGTTCCTTGATTTATCTTTATGACACCCCCCCCCCCCCCCCCCAAAGACAAATGTCTATTTGAAAATAAAACATTTCACATCTCTACAAGAGATAACAAGCATAACTGAGTGCTTTTAATGAGGCACACATGTCTAGTTTATCAAAAGTCTCTGCAGACCTCAGGGATGCATTTGTGCTATCTTTACCTTAGGCTGAGTCATGCATTCAAATAAACACAGTTGGCAATGTCGTCACTTGGAAAGTGAGTTCACATATGTGTTGCTGCTGGCTAGTTTCAGTGCCTGTCACTGGCAGTTAGAGCTCATTATGTGACCATTCTTTTACTACCACCTTCAGAACAAATTAACATTTAAAAAAAAATTATAATAAACACCCATATAAACCTTGAAACCTGACCAGAATGGTTAGTTTTTTGACTTAATGACCTTCCTTAATATCAAAGTTTCCACATGCACCCAAGATATGTGATAAGACTACAAAGTTTCTATGTCATCAAAGTCAATTTGAACAGATTGTAAAGGTCTTCTGTTAAAAAAGTGCTTGATACATGCTGTCACTGCCTTTTGATGTTCCCTAATCAACACTAATTTGGGGCTCAAATGGTGTCTCTGTGTCTGAGTGGGTGTGTTTATTTGTGTATTCACAAGAGAGAGTGAGACCATTGCTTACCTACCACCCACTGTCCCACGTCTCAGGGGGTCTTTGATGCTACGGGGGGAGTGAGAGGGCCACTGGCACTCCTGGATATAAATTCAAAGTGACTTTAAAGCAGCTTTAATCATGGATTCCACATTCTCAGCATTTTTTTAAAAGCCTTCACCAACCTGAATGTAAGATTTATCTTAAACAGTTTGTTGAATGTTGATCTTTTTAAAGTGGACGTTGGGTTTTGAAAAACATCAGTTTTTGATTTTAATCTGATCATAAAATGCTCTAAAAGTAAGAAATAAGAGACAGATCCAAGAAGTGGGATATGGTAACAACGTACAAAATTTCACCATTTTTGGACATTTTTTTTGTAATTTTCTTAATTGTTGCTGAGAAATTTCTCAATGGGCCACTTAGCGTTTATTTACCAAACCAGGCCAGTTTGTTCACTGTGGATGTCGCTTATTTAACTCATTCTCACCTCTATTAAAATACAAGTTGTTAAAATTGGTGTGAAACTGCTATCATTTAGCGTCATCCTATGGTAACAAACATAACTGTACTTTATCTGCAAGTTAGGTGCAACACTCTGTGACACACAAATCAAAACAGTATCATCCGTAACATTTTACTACTTACACAGCTACTGTAGAGTTAAAGGGTTATGGCGCCCTTGTAAAAAAAAACAATTTATAATGATTTAAAGTGACGGCAGTTAAACTCCTTTCTTGAATAATACTTTCTATATGTTTAGTACGTATTGTACTAAATGATGAGGGTTTTTTTCTTTTCTAAATATACCACCATTGGTTTTTCATTTACTAGTCAACTGCACTTAAAATATGGAGACAGTAAAGTAAAGAGGCTGAGAGAGACACCTCGGGTCCTTAAAGTTCTCGTTGATAGATTTGATGGGGGTTACAGAAACAAACTCATCTGAAAGTCATTCCAGAGAAGTTGATTCTTTTGACTTCTGACCTTCTTTGTCAAACTAAACAAAACTCCCATTGCAAAGACTTAGTGTCTCCCCTGAAGATGACTGTTTTGTATTTCCCCTCATGGGCTTTGACATCCGTCAGAAGACAAGGTCCTTGAAACATCTGTGTTGTGATTATTGAAAGCATGATTTCTCCTCCCGCTAGTCTAAGGAACGGCATTCCACCCATTCTTACGCTTCAGGTCCAGATTGCTACCACATTCGTGCAGGTAGCAGAGTTACATTTTGTGAGCAGTTGTTGCAGAAAATACATTTCCTCTAGGGCCATTTGAACAGGGAAGCAATGCAAACTAGAGTTTGGCTTGCTCCCATAGCTATAAAAATATACACAAGATAGAAGAAATGGTTACAAATGCTTTTGCAGTCACTAAAATTATCTCTGACGCCCTCTTTACTTTCATTTAAGTGCGCATGCATGCTGATTAACTACGTGAATTATAGGTATAATGCTCCTCAGTCGCTGCACAGTCCTGGGCCTTAGCACATCTTTAGTTTCCAGTGTCGTGCATCTTGCTGATGTTAGATAACATAAGAAGAAATACTTTATTTATCCCAAAAGTTGGGACATTCCTGTGTTACAGCAACCAAAACATGAAAAACCTAAAACAACAATAAAATAAATACAGTCGCACAGAATGAAGGAACTGTTAACGAAGGAGCTCAGTTAAACAGAAAATACAAAAAAGCGAAGCGCTCAATGAATCAAAATCTAAATATGATGCGATAAGGAGCTTAACTAATCATAGCAATTCAGTACACCCACAATACATGTGTGGTTATATTTAGTATCAGCATGTCACATGTCAATAATAGCAGACAGTATATCTGAAAACTACATTCAAACTTAAAACTTTTTGTGCGTGTTTGCGAGATCAAGTGACTTTAGTTGGTCTGTAAGAGGTTAAGAGGTTTTCCCCATTTCTTCATGGACAGCTCCTTATGATTTTAATGTTGGCTCGTGATAAAAGGGTGTAGTCTTTTCTGTAAAGAGGTACTGAGATCTAAGTGTTGCAATAAAATAAAAAAAATAGCTTCACAGTGAGACAATCAAATGTGGCAGCATTTGACATTTACAGTACTTCAGTTCCCCTCATGACGTGATATTTAAAGCATGCAGACACATACTCGGATGTACAGTTTGATTAATCTATACACAAGCTGCTCACAGCCATCAGTGCCAACATATTATTATGCTGTCATCTTGGTGTTGTTGTTTCACTCTACAGTTAAGTTAGTGCTAACAGACACGATCACTTGCACGATGGGGAGAATTTTGCACAAGTAATGCATGCATGAACAAACTAGAATTTACTGCAGTGTCTTTGCTGTGAAGTGTTTTGAACGCATGCGATGCGTTCTTTGGCATTCCGAAATATGGAACAGTAGCATTCTGTTACCACGTGACTTACAAGTTCTTATTTATTGAGAAGCAGATATTAAGAAGGTAAAATGATATTGGTCAGTGTGGCCAAAAGTCAAGTGTTCATCCATGTGATGTTTACATTGTCAGGAGCTCAAGCCACAATGATGCAGTATTGTAGACCCGTGCTGCCAGACGCAAGACCGCATCGACTAGAGACAAAAACATTCAGTGGCTCTCATGCTAATGTGGTTTAAGACGTAGATCCTGCACCGACCACTTATTTCACTAATGTCCTCTCATTTACTTCCTTCCTGATCATGTGTAGGTTTGAGTTAGATGAGGGTTGTTTTAAGGTGTCTTAAGTCAATTATGCAAAAGAAAGGGGAACTAAGAAATGCAATAATGAGGAAGTTATTTTTCAACCCAGCAGAAATCATGAATCTATCTGCTAGTACTGTATTGTTATGATTGTTTGGTTCTGTACTTCAACACTTTCAGTTTGAAGCGAAACGATGACACAAACCTTTTTCATGTTACATAACATTGCTGGCTTCATGAGTTTGTTAAAGGAGTATAATCAGTCATTCAGACATGGTTTACTCTTACTTCAATGTTCCATTCAGCCAAATGATGATAGGCACACAATAATTAAATACAAAGTTTAGTTATATAGCGCCAATTCACAATAACAGTTGCATAAAGGCACTTTATACTGTAAGGTAAAGAGAAAAACATCAACAATCAAGTGACCCCCTATGAGCTAGCACGTTGTGAAGGTGGGAAGGGAAAAACTTTCTTTTAATAGGAGGAAAGCTTCAGAAGAACCAGGTTCAAGAAGGGGCAGCCCTCTGCCATCAACCACAAGTAGTGCTCTTTTAGAATAATATGGACCTATGAGGTATTTAAGATATGATGAGGCTTGATTATTCAAGACTTTATATGTAAGAAGAATTTTAAATACTTCTTCGATGTTTGCTTGAAGTCTTCCACCTGGGTGGCATTCAGTTGATTCATCGTAATGTAAATTCTCTGTTGATAACTTTGAATGATCACAAAAAGCCAGCAGGCATGCAGCCGTCTGCATGGACCCTCGCGCTAACCATCTGATGACGAAATTTACGTCACAGGGACCCGAGTGGACCCTAGCTGACTCGCAGACGGGGAAAGTATCATTCCTGCTTTAGTTCTCTGTTGTGTTGTACGCTTGCCTGCCCGTGTTTCCCTGCATTGTTTCCTGTGATTTTGGATTTTGTTCCATGTACTCTGCCTCAGCACTTCTTCATCGACAACAATGAAGGTTATTTTTTTGCTCAAATTAGCCCGGCTGTGAGTCTGCATTTGGGTCCTCATTCACCCATATCATCACATGATCCCATTTTAATGTCCCTGGTAGTACTCTTGCTGCAGCATTTTGGATTAACTGGAGGCTTTTTAGGGAAATATTAGAACGAACTGATAAAAATGAATTACAATAGTCCAGCCTTGAAGTAATGAATGCATGGACTAGTTTTTCAGCATCACTCATCACTAAAATTAGCATGTTTCTAATTTTAGAGACATTGTGCAGATGAAAGAAATTAGTCCTACATATCTGTTTAATGTGGGTATTTAAGGACATCTGACCTGATCTCTGAAGCTAAGCGGGGTCTGTCCTGGTTAGTAGTTGGATGGGAGAGTGCCTGGATATAGCAGGTGGTGTAAGCTTAGGGGTGGCTGTGGTTCAGGTGGCAGAGCGGTTCGCAATTTTGGGGCATCGATCCCCAGTTCCTACAATCCATGTGTCAAAGTATCTATTGGCGAGATACTGAAACCTGAGTTGTCCTCGATGTATCCATCAGATTGAGTGTGTGTATAAATGTTAGATGAAAGCACTGTATGACTGTGTGTGTGAATGAGGTTTGTAGTAGAAAGCACTTTGACTGCTCAAATTAAGTAGAAAGGTGCTGTGTAAATACCAGTCCATTTACCTTTTACCATTTTTAGGGCCAAGCATAATAACCTTAGTTTTGTTTGAATTTAGAAGGAAATTTCAGGCCATCCGGTCTTTTGTGTCTTTAAGTAGTTTAGCTAATTGATTTGTCGTTTGGTTTCATGGACAACCGAAGCTGGGTATCCTCTGCATAACAATGAAAACTATGTGCAGTGTTTTCTAATAATATTGCCTAAAGGAAACATGTATGATGCAAACAGAATTGGTCCCAGCATAGAACCCTGTGGAATTCCTACACTAACGTCTTTGTGCGAAGTTCCCCATTTATGAGCACAAATTGGAATCTGTCAAACAGATATGATTCCAACCATTTCAGTGCCCTTTGTTTAATAGCCACAGTATGTTCTAATCTCAATGCTAAATATTTGTCAAATGTTACTAGGAGATTTTTTTTTTCTAGTGTAGGGCAATCTTCAAAACATTTGTGTGTGTGTGTGTGTTTTTAACGACCTGTACTACTGACCTATGAGAAACACGTACAGGCAACAGAAACCTTGATCTTTATTTTGGATCTTTATATCGTTACTGTAACTGCATTTAGTTCACAGCCATGAAGCTGACCCATTCAGATGGAGAAAAAAGTACTTCATTCCTTTAAGGAGATTTATGAAGCCTGGACTGCAATATGCCATACCCAGCTTCATGTACACTCAACAGACACATTATTAGGTACACCTGTTCAACTGAATGTTAACCCAAGTATGTAATCAGCCAATCATATGGAAGCAGCTCAGTGGATTTAGGCATGTAGGTCAAGACCATCTGCTGAAGTTCAAACTGAGCATCATAATGGGCAAGAGAGGTGATTTAGGTGACTTTAAATGTGGTGGCTGGTGTCAGATGAGCTGGTCTAAGTTTTTTTTTTTGTTGTTGTTTTTTTAAGCAACAGCAATTAAAAGAATCCCTCATTACAACTAAGGTATGCAGAAGTGCATTTATCAACACATCAGGGTACTACTGATGCCTTATGGTGTACGAATATTTTAGTACCAACTGAGCATGTTTGACATGTCACAGCCGATTTGTTGTTTCTGAACATGCCATCCCTTTAGGACCACAGTGTACCCATCTTCTGACACTGCTTCCACCAGGATAACACTCCATGTCACAAAGCTCAAATCATCTTAAGCTGTTTTCTCGAGCATGACAATGAGCTTACTGTACTCAAATGGTGTCCACAGTCGCCGCATCTCAGTCCAACAGAGTACCTTTGTAATGTGATGGAACGTGAGAGTCCCATCATGGATGTGTGGCCAACAAATGTGCAGCAGTTGTGTGACGCTATCATACCATTATGCACCAAAAATCTGAGGAATGTTTCCAGCATCTTGTTGAATCTGTGCCATGAAGAATTAAGGGCGCTCTTAAGGCAAAAAAGGGGGTCCAGACCGGTACTAAGTGTAGATAAAGATATAGATAAACACACACATGAACCCTCATTGTAAAATATGACCACATGCACACATTTGTTTTTATTCACTGCACAGCATTAATGATTTTGACAGGCCAGATCATTAAAGTGATGAATTTGAAGAACACTTCTGAGTCAAACCCTGAAATCTCCACAGACCACACTGACGCAATGCCATATTGCATCTGAGCTCTGGTGATGTAATCTGTGGAATCTGTCTCTAATAGTGCAATTTCATTAGAGAACACGCCCAATAATAAAATCCAGAAAAAAACCCTGATACATATGGTAGAGGCTGTTTATTTGGATTTATTTGGATCCAGTCATTGGTAAATACTTTAGTTATTATAATCAAACCGCTTGTTGTAAACATTTTTCTTTGCACAGCTTTAAATGCATTCAAGTGACTGGCATATATATCTTTATGCATCAGAAGTGCATAAAATTCCTCTCGCCTTGCGTCGTGCAGTAGTTTGTCTTTCTAAAAACGTCACAGCATCCACATTTCAAGCAGGTGCTCTTATGTTTCTCATTTCCTTGATTTCAGGCTCCTCCCCTAAAACATACCTTTGCTTTGAGTAAATATGACAGTGAAAGAAGTTACAATAATCTTGTTCCTTCCATCTAGCATAAAAAAACAGCTTTACCTAAACATGTGGGACAGATCAGAAAGATCCTAAAACTAGTTACATGACAGCTCCACAATGAAAGGCTGCGTTACATGCTGCTACACAGATAATAACTGGTGAGCTTGATTTTGACTGTCACTACTCTTTCCAAAGCTATGAGCTGTGAGAATTTATAGGCAAATTAAAACAGCCTTTATATGTTATTTATGATTCTGGCCGTTATTTAGAAATAGCAAATTGCTGTCAGTGGGTCTGGAAAAACCAGAAGCCACTGTGAACCCGTTCCATCTCTCTCTCTATGTAATTTAGAAGTTAACTCCTTCTCCCGGTTAAATAAAACATTACTTCGTCAGAATGCATCCAGGAGTAAATATTCCCAGTGTGCTTCTGTTGGTGGCGTGATGAAATGCAGCTTCTTGAATAGCCTGAAATATGATTTCCCATTATTTTAAAAGCACAACAACATCTTTGTTTTTGTTTTTACTGAAATAATATTCAAAGTAAATTAAGCCTTATATGTACTATTCTGTTCTATACTATGCACTATTTACTCAGTAATGTTTTAGCCTATCACTGTTCAGCATAATTTTATGTGAATAAAGAGTGTTGTGTATGTTTGGAGGCACTATTTAGCGCGTTCACATTACTTCTATTGAACCAAGCACAAATTTAAAGAGAATTTTACAACAAGCAATGCCGGTTATGTGTGCCACTAGTGGATTGCATTGTGGGATATTTATGTCGCTGTAGTGTGTGATTCCTCCAGTATTCCCACAAAAAGTGTGGGCCTTGTGTACTATGGACAACACTCTATTTTATTCTATTCTAATGACAGTTTGGTGCTCTGTGTGCTGAGATGGAAGTCTTTAAGTGGTATGGGTATCATCCACTGATGAGCTGTGAATCAGCCCGTCACGCCTGGAGTCCCCCATGACTCAACACAGGCTCTCAATCCCACCCTTGTCCCGAGTTCTGTCGGTACGCAGCAACTGTTTGAGAGTATGTGGGTGTGTGTGAGTGTGTGTATGTGTGCGTGGTTTGTAATGATAAAGAGAAAGTTAAAGAATGAAAGCCTATGTGGGTGACTGTTTGTGTGTATGCTAGCTTGTAGAAGCCCAGCTTCTCTGCTTTCTGGGGTGGGAGTGATGGAAACAATGGGCACATTGTGTGGAGAGTTGGCAAAGATGAGAGGGAGGGAGCTGGAGGAAAAGGAGCAGGCGACAGGAGAGGAAAGCTGAGAAGAAAAAGATTGCAGAAGATGAGCACATGGGAAAAGAGAGGAAGGGCAAAGAGGAGAGGGGTAAAGAGCGATGAAAAGAGAAAGGGAATGAGATTTAGGCAGTTATGGAGGAGAGGGATGGAAGAACCATGGAAAGTTATGAGGCTTTTTGATTTTACTTGTATTACCTATGGATTAGATGCTCATTCAAAATTCCCAATAATCTAGTCTGCAACTAAACATCCCATAGATAATCTAAAGCGGCATTGAGATGTAGAAAATATGACTTTCTGAACCAATTTGAAGTACGCCTTCAAACACATGGGTAGCTGTGATCCATGATTTATTCATCCATGATGTATTATGGTTTAGCACAACCTTTCAAAAAAACCATAGTCAATCAGTGGTTTATAAAATATTAAAATACAAACTCTACAGCCAGTTTGCTGTAACGTAAGGGCCAGCAACAACTTACTCGGACTGAGTGAAGTCTCTTCCTTTACAGACTCTTACAGGCTGCATGCATGTACATTATATTTTAATAGCAGACACTGTTAGTGTTAGGCATTAGAGAGAAGGGTAGGTGTTAACTGAGGTAGGCTTAAAGTAAATATAGGCAGGACGGACTTTCACATGTTTCCTCTGTCTCACAAATCATTCACATCAAAGTATCATTTGGAAAATACTCCCCTGGATTCATTTTATGTACCAAAAATAGTTTATTTAATCAAGATTGCACCCCTGCTGCGCAATGAAGGATTGCTTTATTCTGTAATTATTCTATAATTTATGCTTCTCTCTAATCATTCTTACATGCTTCGTGACTTTTTTAAAAAAAGGAATAATTCTTTCTCTCAAAGCTCGAAACCTTAGAGCCGAGAACTCACTCAGGAATACAGTGCTGATGAACTGCAGGGATTCTGTACGGAACATGAGCTTTTTTTGGTGTGACCTCACATGTAAACAAGCTTCGAATGTTCATATTTTTTCTCTGAGCTCCAAAGCTAGAAAATGTATCCTTTTCTCCATTAAAACAGAAACTGTGGAACTCTACATCAGTGATACTCAGTTAGGAAAGAGAGGACTTGTGGACCTCAATACTTCAAATACAGCCTTTAATGCAGAAGCGAGTTACAGATCATTACGGGTGAAATCACTACGCTTGGAAACATTGTAGGATGCATTTAATTTGTCTTCTCTTTCATTAGTTCTCCGTGGGATATATGTAGCTCAGTATGGAATCTCTGATCAGGGATTGGCCTCATTGTCTGTCTGCATAAATGTTCGTTAACACAGACTAAACTCGTGTTCTATGTAAGAATAACATGTCATTCAGGGGTGTTGTTCTTAAAGCTGTTTCTCACAGGACTGCATATTAACAACGGCAACCAGAAGGCCGGATGATGGATTGTCGAGAGAACGGGAGCAGACTCTACTCTGTTCAGTGTTTAGTGAACTTCTTTACAGTCACATAAACTAAAGCTACTTTCAGCCGCTCCTCTATTCCTATGTTTGATTTGGCAGATTTTTACACCCTTTACACCAAAGGTATTTTCATCTCGAAAGTGTAAACCACTACACTATGGAGCCTCTTAAAAAAAAACAATGACTAAATTTGCCCAGCTGTTCAAATTAGCACGAGGCTGCAATGCTTAAGAGCTCTGATTGGAATGGAGAGTTCTGTGGGTAATGCAATAATAATGTTCCAATTTATGAACTCAGAGCCAATTCATTCCAGTAATGATCAGTGCAATTAACTAAACAAATGAATGGGTAGCAAATGGACCGACGTGATGAGAGTCGTCTACTAAGAACAGCGCAATTGCTTATTTGTAACTCAAGAAAATAATATAAGCATAGATTTCCGGCGAGTATTTCTCTCAGGAAACAGAGTGAATCAGATCATGGTCGGGCGGTGGGGGGAGAATTCCCATTTTCTGATACAAGAACAGATTCTTACTTCAGAAAATGAGATTACTGAGCAGCTCTTCTCTGGAAGAGTTGTGACATCTCAGATGGAGTTTACTGTCAGAAGGGCTGCAATCTAGAATCTGTGTGCAACAACCGGCCTGTCACATGCGAACAGAAGACACTATTTACAGTCAGATCCTGACCAGTCTGATGTCAATAAAGTTACAGCTTTTTAAATGCACATGCACTCTTTTTTTCCCTCTGTGATGTACATGTATATGATAAATGTACATATACAAAAGGCCAGCTGCCAAAATGACTAAAATGACTACATTTTAAGTGCATCTCGTTTGTCTTGACAGTAGTTCTTAATGTCAGGCACAAACTCTTAAAGGAAATCTGTACCCAAGAATTTATTTCTTCAAATTCCTCATACCTAGTGTAGTTCAAAAGCATCAGGCTGAATGCTTGATCTGCCTGCCAGGAGACTGCGGTTGGCTTCCTGTTTGGGAGCTTTGACTTTTTAAACTTTGTTTTGCTTGGTTTTTCACTCGCTGATTTGTTTGATCTGTAACTCACATTTTTTATTTTCACTTCAGGCACTAAAAACTACTTAGATTTAGTAAAGATTGCGGTTTGAGTTCACAGCATTTACTCCGCGCGCTGAAATATCGCATTTAGCCAGTGTGTTTGACAGACGTGACAGATCCATGTGACTGTTACAGCCACTCATGCGAAAGGACACCCTGTGTGTGATTTGGAAGGAAAAAAAAAAGACAGATTTAGTGTCCTTGCAGCGAGAATGAGCTGGATAAACACGCTACTTTGTAGCACACGCTGACATGGCTGTCCTGCTTCAGTGCTTCTTTTTTTTTTTCTCACTCCAAGGTCAAGCTGCACTAATGCCATAAAATGTGTTAACAGATTGGAATATCATAAATCCATTCAGATTACAGCCACCTTAAAGCAAAATGTTGAAGATTTACATATATGTTTTTAATCTTTCTTTACCTCATTTTAAAGTTTTACTGCTTTCAGCATGCATTATATGTGGTCAGGAATGCATATTCGAGCAGCAGCAGTGTGGTGCTGTGGTAAAGTATTAGCAGCTCTCAACATTTCAATGCTGGAAATGATCTCACCCTGCGAGGCTGCATCAAATTTAGCATTATATTATGGTGTGAACGCGTAATGGTGAAAGTGTTCTCGTGCGCGTGTGTCAGTTAGGCGTGCGTTGACAATATACGGACGCAGTCTTGCTGTTGATTCTCGGCGTGATGACCTCACGTGTATGGATTCCAGGGTGGTCCTTTCAGAGCCTGTTAGACACTTACACACACAAAACACACTTTCACTCTCTCACTTCACGTAGCCAGAGTTTACCACACATTACTGACAAGCATGAAGAGTGTGTGTGGACGCACACACTCAGGCACAGTGAGCATTTTGTTCTCATCTGCACACTTCCAAACGTTCCTCTCTCTCGCGCTCAAGCACATTTAAATTCTTCCAAAAATAAGTCTCTCTTTTTTTTTATATATTTCTGTGCAGGAACACAGACAACTAAATTCTCCTCATTCTACGTCTTTTACAGTGTGCAGCTACCGGCTGTTGTGCACAGATACAAATGCACACTGTACACACACAATGACAGGATCTCCCTCTGCAGCTCTGATGAATGTGAGGTCACTGATACTTCCTTCACTTTCTTGTACTGATGACTTGTCTCAGGCTTCTAATGTCCCGCTGATTGCTCTCTCCAGACATTTAATGGCCATAAACTGCAGACGACGACATGGGCTTTCATCTGCTATGGCAGACTCCATCGCTGGGAATTTATCTTGAATTAGTGTTGCTGCTGTCATTCAGCTGCTCCTCATAATGGCTCCTTATTATCGCCGAGTGACCGCCTTACACGAGTAATTATCAAAAGAATCAAAATTACGTGCAGGGATGATTTTGTCTTTTCTAATTAAAAAAAAAAAACTACAGACATGAAAAGGAAATAACAGACCTATCATGAACAGGAAAAGGATTATATTGCAAATGTAGCAGTTTGCTTTCAGAGCAAAGACGTGCTTTATTTTCACACGTAACACACTTTTTGCAAAGAAGCTGTACAGCCTGCATAAAGACAAACAGAAATTTTGTGTTTTTAAATGAAATCTTGTTTCCTTAAAAGGCCAGATGGTGCTCATTTTTACCTTAAAATGTTTTTTTGCTTGCAGGAGTCAGTACACTGTATACTGCTGCAGTCAATTTCCCTCCACAGTTAGTCTTTTTTAAAATGTTACTGTTTGCGAGATTGCCTTATATTAGCTTAAGACTCATTTTGAAAGGCATTTTTGTATGGAAGAAGTTTGGAAGTTGGAAAAGGATCTTTAATAACAGTGACACATTTATTTATAGAGGGCTTTCCCTCAAAGCGCTTCACAAAGCACAGACTTGAAATAGCTAAAAAAAAAATAACTCAATGACAAAAATCAAAACACAATATTGAAACACAAAGACATCAAAAATGAGACAAAAGACAATAACATTCAAAGAGCCATAAACATAGAAAAAAAAGTGGGTCTTCAGCTTTGTTTTAAATAAATAAATAAAAACCTCAATCGGAAAATCTAATGTCAAGTTGTAGGCTGTTCCATAATGTTGATGCATAATATGAAGATCAGCCATCTTTTTCTTGACCTTTGGGACCTTCGGAACAGCAAATCCAATGACAGCATAGGGACCATGTAGGTGTGTATGGCCTCACAAAACCAGTCAAGCAACTTTGTGCTTATTATAAGTCAAAAGCAGTACTTTAATAGCACATTCCAAGTTGGAATTTTCAACTGGAATTCCAAATCGAAAAGTTGGAGCAGCCCCAACCAACCCCGACTTAACTTATCTGTACTGCCACTGTTGTGTATTTGTGACTTCCTAAATGAGCCATATGTTGAGCACTGACAAGGCTCTGTCCATGAAAGCAGCAGTGTTTTAAAGCGCAAAAAATAGAGAGAGAAAAAAAAAAAGCTAGTGATGCATTCATGGCTCTAAGTTGCTAAGGAGCAAAAGAAATCCCATTTTTCCTTGCAGCAGGAACTAACCAGCAAGAATATAAGCTGCTGTGTTCTAAACCATCTGCACACATCTAAAGCTCTTCTTGGGCAATCCTGTAAGTAAAGCACTGCAATAATCCGACCTAGATGTCACAAAGGCGTGGAATAGAACCTCGGCAAAGGTTCTTTACACTGTCCATGCGGTGAACCACATAATCATCAAGAGACAGAGAAAACTGGTCTTGCTCAGTCTTGCTGGTGCACCTGTTCGCCCGCATGGACCATGTGTGTCGCCCGCAAGACAAAATTGATGTCTAAAATTGATTAACAGAAATAAATACTGTTGCATTTTAAAGACATTTTTGTCATTTATCATTAATATTTATTGTGAGGAATGAATAACAGTAACATGATCAATCTCTTCAGATATGTTTATTAATATTGCCATTAATTAAGGTGACTGTGTAACTTTGTTACTCTGTAAGTTTTGTATCAAACAAGTAGCTCCTCGTATTTCTCGGTCCCCTGAAGTAGCTCTCAGTGTCAAAAAGGTTGGTGACCCCTGATGTAGACTGCTTACACAGTTTTAGTAAACTTGAATTATTCTTTAAATAAGACTTAATATTTTGCCTGATCTTAAAAGAAGAGTAAACATAGCCATAAAAAGAACAAAAACACTGAGAAATAGACAAGTACAGGCATACAGGAACACATGTCTGAAAAAGGAGGCCCTGCTTTCAAACGCTGTCTCTTTTTGACTTGTCAGTGTTCAGAAATTAAGCAGATACATCCAGTTTGTCTGGAACAGCCCCGTATTAGCAATAATTCGATACTGCTAATACAATGTACCAAAATGACATTTTACTGGCACTCCAAGCAAATATGGCTGCGGCTGGAGTTCTTTATTGGCCTTTAAGAAAATAAAGATAGAAATAAAATCCAGAAAACATTTTCTTAACTGATTATGACTTCATTTTTGTTGCCATTGGTGCACTACAATGTCTGTAGGTACCTACAATGAATGTAGGTATATAATACACTGCACATATTCTGCTGTAAGTTTATACTTTTATGCATGTGGCCATGTAGCGAGGGGGGGGGGGTCTTCATGTTTGCACATCAGTTTTGGCAGAGTGCGTCACTGCAGAAGGAAAAGCTGGTTCAAAGGATCTGGATGCTTACAGGGGAAGGTAAATCAAAGGAAGAGGTTTAAAAAAAAAAAAAAAAAAAAAAAAGCACTG
>JAVDPK010002559.1:889196-900124 GCA_034780415.1 Cichlasoma orientale | reverse complement strand
CATTTTTTGCAAGTATCCCCCCCCCCCCCCCCTTGTCTGTAGATCTAGCGCGCACACGCAAACACACTACCCTTGCCCTGAGGTCCTGTTTCCGGTCTGAGGTGCATGAGAGAGACTAGCCAGCATCTGTTTGGGGCTTGAGCATTCTTACAAACACATATGCGCCTGTGAGTATTTTGCATGTGTTTGCGTGTGTGTGTGTGTGTGTGTGTGTGTGTGTGTGTGTGAGAGAGAAAGAGAGAGAGAGAGGGAGATGATGCTGCTGCTGCTGTTTTTGCTTATTTTCTCAGTTTCCTCAGATGGATTTTTTTAAGCATAAACACTCGTAAACCTCGACCAGATGGAAAAAAAAACATGTTTTTAGCTGCATATCCCACTGAGGCTTATTCACACAGCACAAACACACACATCTGCTCAGGCAAGCATGCCGACACAAAACACACGCCACCCTTGTGTAATGTTTCTGTAAACTGTGACTTGTAGACAACACAAGCTTTGTTTCAGACAATCATTTTTAAAACTTTTGCTCTTATGAAGACACTGTTAATAAGGGCTGCTTTTCATACGCAAAACACTTGAGGTACCAAACAAACACCCAGACACACACACATGTGAGTGACTATCAATCAAGTTCAGTCTTGGTTGATTCTAAAAGGAGGTTTGGGGTTTTCCATATTTTAGAAACCAGCTTAAACACACGTTTCCCAAAGCATTGCTTATTTTTTTCATGAACATCTTTCAAAAAAAAAAAAAAAATTTTTTTTTAACATTTTGAAAGAGGAATATCAGCACTTCTTTGGGTAAATCAGTGCAATATAATAAATGAGATGCTAGTCAGGGCTATAGATGACATTAACATGGAGCATCCTTACGAACCATGTTGCTTTACTTTACTTCAAAATCATAGTAAATAAGCCCACATTTCAAGCATGCATATCCTTTTTAATCAAACTGTAGTTCATCTTTTTGAATGTGCATACAATTCCTAGGAAAGCCTGATAGGAGGATTCAGGTTTCACTCCCAGTGCAGTGCAATCAGATAATCAGAAATATTCATGTATACCGCGTGCTTTAGACGATCTCCCCACAGTTTTTCTTTTATGTGTAGTTTTGTGTTGCTTTTATAACGGTTGTAACATCACAAGCGTAGTTCACACGAGATGATCAAATGTGACAACTAAAAGAAAACAATAAAAAAAAAAGTACTAATGCAGTCAGGTATTCTTGTGGTACTTTTTTTATCTGTTGATTTTGATTTGAGGTGGTGCGCATTGCTTCAGTTCACTGGATGTGGAAAATAAACCCCCCTTTTAAATACTGAGTACCCATGCATATGTTATACGAGCATTGCATCCATTAATCCAAAACTTTTCACGTTTTTGAAAATATATTCTCTATATTTTCTCATTTCAGTAAGCACCACTATCACCATGGAGCAACAATGCTACTACAACGAGACCATCACCTTCTTTTACAACCTCAGCGGCAAACCTCTTGCTACTACCTGGGACACCTACAGCCGGTTGGTGATGGGCCTTGGCATCACTGTGTGCATTTTCATCATGCTCGCCAACCTTCTGGTAATGATCGCCATCTACGTCAACAGGAGATTCCACTTCCCCATTTACTACCTGATGGCCAACCTGGCAGCTGCTGACTTCTTTGCTGGATTGGCTTACTTCTACTTGATGTTCAACACGGGACCAAACACAAGACGTCTGACTGTTTCAACATGGCTGCTGCGTCAAGGCTTGATTGACACCAGCCTTACGGCGTCTGTGGCCAACCTGCTCGCCATCGCCATTGAACGCCACATCACTGTGTTCCGCATGCAGCTACACACGCGCATGAGCAACCGACGCGTGGTGGTGGTGATTGTCATTATCTGGACTATGTCCATAGTCATGGGGGCGATACCGAGCGTAGGCTGGAACTGTATCTGCAACATAGCGTCTTGCTCGAGCATGGCACCTCTCTACAGCAACTCTTACCTGGTCTTCTGGGCAGTGTTTAACCTTGTGACTTTTGTTGTCATGGTGACACTGTACGCCCACATCTTTATGTATGTGCGGCAGAGAACCATGAGGATGTCGCGGCACAGCTCTGGACCGCGACGCAACCGGGATACCATGATGTCTCTGCTGAAGACTGTGGTCATTGTGTTGGGTAAGAACGTTCTGTTTTAGCCTGTATATCTGTTAATCTGTTGATAGCTACTAACCTACTCTTTATAGCAAGATGCACTATCTACCCAAGTATCTGTTTTTGTAGCAGTGACCCCAGCTGATGAAGTCATCAGCAGCAGCAGCAGCACCAAACAATGCATGTGTTGATCGGTCTATTTACGAGGCTGTTGCATTGAGCACAGTGTCCATGCACGTCTTTCTAGCACAACTGCAGGACTCACATAAAGTAAATCATCTCAGTCAGTGTTGCTCCCTATGAATACTGTTAATATTCGCAGGGAATATGCATTTAAGTACCTTTAAGGCTTTACGCTACAGTAAAATTGTGCGCTTAACAATAGAATTTTAAAGGTGGTCTGCAACCACAACATCCGCAGCAATAACAACAGATTTCTGGGGAAAAATATTTATCCCACAACCTAGTTTCACGTCATTTACAGTCCTGAAGAATTTTGTTCTGTTTCCCTGAGAAGAATTGTGAAATACCTTCAATTAGTCACCAGTTTTACTTTCATTTTGACTCTTACAAAAAAGACTAACAGATGTGTGAGCTATCCGGGCTCACAGACACAGCAGGCCTCAGTCCAGCTTTCTGAGATGCAAATGGTGTCTTACACTATATTGAACCTAAACCTAAAACATAGTTGTAATGAACAGCAGCATTATTATTATTATTTTTTTTTTTACTGTAGTGCTGCACTGTGGTCCAGTTTTTTTCGGTGTTTATATGTTGCAAATGAAACTCGGCCTGTTTAACCTATAGGCCAATCTGCGTGTGCAGTCTGACAGTTTTATGTGTGAGCATTCAGTAGAGATATGCTTCCCACTTTGTGGGGACTCTAGCCTTCTTCACTCTGTAATAAACATTTTTTTTTTTAAAAATAACAAATTAACAGACCAACTCAGTCATGTGTAAAATATGTTGAAAATTGTGGGAAAAGGGCTTCTTAGTGTGTGGAAGCAGGATGTGTTGTTTCCTAGACAAAACAGACCAAAGGATTCTGAGCTGCATTTGTTGTCTTTACTCCACACTTAATTCAAAGCAATGGACAGCAGAATTTGATCTGCAGCCTATAGCATGTGCTAAAGTAGAGATGTACATCTGTAGAGCTGTTTTATTCTTTACCTCTTTGAGGTAAACAGCTCTGAATGTCATCTGCTGACTTTGATCTATGTTTCCTAATGGCTTTGGGGTGCAAGCTATAAACCATAATGTACATTTAACTTAATTATAATAGTTTTCCTTGCAGATAATGTGATTATTCTAGGAGGAAACAGGATTTAAAAAAGCGCAGAATCTGATTTGTCTGTTCCATTGTTATAAAGATATCCCATGTGCAGGCACATTATTAACTGTAACATATCAATTGTAACAAAAAAACTAAAACAGTGCAGATACTTTGTGTTCAACAGTGTAACCAGCATTATCGCTACAGTTTATCCATTTATCTGTCTTTGTCCATTGTGTGGAATGGATAAATGAAAGTGTGAACTCCCTGTTGTCATTGAAGCTACCTTACAGCTGTGCTTTTCTAGTCAGCTTTCCATGAACTGCTACAGGGAAAAGACTGAGTCATCCAAAAATAAAAACTATCCTACAATTCCCCTAAATGGATGTAAGAACCCGCTGATAAGTGACTTAAACTTGTGTGATGATAATATAAGGTAATATATTTGCAATAGATTTACTCTACTTAAATCTAGGTAAAAATCACAGGTTTTATAATCACATAAGACTCCACATGATAGTCAGAATTAGGATAAATGTTAAGAAACAAAATGTATTTCCGGCTGTGGTGTGATTAAAGATGACTCAGGGACAGCTGTGACATGACCGCTCTTTGCTGATGTGTAAAAATAGATTTATGCTTTTACAGTTTCTTGGCAGTTAAATCAGCAAGTCGTTAGCATTAATTTGGGACATTGTTTTTTTGTTTTTTTTCTGAACAAGCCACGTTTGTTCCTCTCTATTGAAGCCGACGTGTTACTGAGAAAACGAGTCTTTTGAGTGAGGGTGTGATCTGTTTTGGTTTAGTCTCAATGAGGTCATTCTGAAGCACTATCAAGGACGCTGAATGCTATGTCCCAACCTAAGACCCTCCCTTGTATTACTTCCCTGTTTCAACTCAGTACAAATGCACTTAGAAAGTTCTGGACACTTCTCTGTGTTTTTCAGCTTTAGCTAAAGTAAAACGAAAAGGGTCAAGTTATTTAGTCTCTGGTGAGGTAATATTGCTATTAATGGTTAAGGTTTTGTTTATTGGTTTTCTAAGGGAAAAGCTAAAATCCATTTAGGCTGTGCTGTTTGACTAAAAAGCAAATCCCTCAACAAACTTTGCTCTGTGCAGCTTTCCCCATCTTCTGATTTGATTAGATAATAACAGTTCCCTGGGTGCTTATGGTCTCCTCCACTTGTACCTGTCAGAATTCTGTGAATCAGCAATTGTTCATGGTTTCCCAGAAGGATGGGAAAAGACAAGGTTGATTAAATACAAATGTGCAAATGTGCCTAAACACAAGCAGATAGATAATACACAGATACAATCTCTGAGCCTCCAGGGCCACTAAAAGGACAGTGGGACACATGATTGGCTCTAATTACATAAATTGAAGCACTTGGGATATCTGCAGTTCGATGGGAAATGAATAAATATGATGGGAAAACAACACCAGAATCTAGCTTGTGCCCTTTCCAGTCAAAGATAGAAGAGATAATGATATACACATACAAATAGGAACAATACATTTTTTCTGTGCCTTACAGAAACAGTTTGGAGTTTCTGGCTGTTAGTACCAATATGAAGAAAATGTTTGTAGATGGGCCCTCGTTTGTGTTTTCTTGCACACACACGAGGAGACGTGTTCCTAAATATTATATCAAGAAGTCAAACCCGGGTGCAGTCCTGGCAGATTAGTCAGTACCATCTCACATCATCTTATATCTCAGCCAAAACCCTTCCATGCATCCAACTGGGCAATTTATCATAATTCACACTCTCTAAGCTATTTTAGCCTGCATATAGCTGCTCTGCACCTGTAAGCCACTTTGCAACCCACCCTATGCCTTATGCTATCCATATATGTGGAGGTCCAAGAAAAGAGCCTTACTCCCAGTTACTGTAGATAAAAATAACAAATTTCCATCATCAGCTGTGACTGGACAGTGTTAGGAAAAAGCCCAGGTTAGAAGTTCTAAACAAATAATGCAAATGTGCACCAGTTGGACAACTACCACAAGTGTTTACATTTACAAAACAACCAAATCCAGTTAAGTGGCACTCAGCTTTTAAAGAAACACTGCAGCACATCAGGATATAGTCTTGGTAGTCTTGATAGCCTTGCTAGTTCAAGACACTTGGGGGTGTGACCAAACCAACAAAAAAAAAAGTGTTTGAATGACATGGACAAAGATTCTCTTCATTATTCTTAAATGAGCCAACAGGCATCAAAACTGCCATGCCCCTTGTTCATTATGTGTGGGTGTATCTTTGTGCCAGGTGTTGGCTCATGTTGGAGTCTTCTGTGAATGATTTGATTATCTATGAGGCCACATTGTCAGACAGTGTGGAGTGCCAAGCCATACCATCCCCAAACAAATGCAGATGCCATATCACAGACTTACACTTGTCTCCAAATTACAGCGTAGAACCAGTCAGTGTTTACCCCAAGGACTCCCTTATTTCAGTATCTAGATTTCAAAGCCCTTGCTTTGAAATCTAGATACTGAAAGGACTAATAATTACATACTAACAAATGCACCCCATGCATTGGCAGACATTTCTGTAATTTGGGGGTTGTAATGCTAGTGCATTTTCTGACTGAGCAGAACCAATCAGTAAAAACCACAAGCCAAATGCTCCGATCCACTGTCAGCATGGAAACACAACTGGCACGCATCTCACAGTGTCACCTGTTTTCTGTGTGTTTGAGTTTGTGTGCATTTGTGTAAAGCACTAAATGCAAGTACAGCTTTTCTAATCACTCCCAGTGGCAGCATCTGGACTTATAAATCCTGCTTCAGCAGCATCAGTTGTTAGTTTCAGGCAAACTCTGAACACTGCTTAAACATCTACAGTATTATAAATTGCTTTCAGATTGCATTCAAACAATATCATTTACTTATTCTTTCAACTTGATTATATCTGAATTTTTAAGCTTGCAGGTGAAAGAGCTCTGTGAATATATATTATTTCTGATTCACTGTAATGATATCCTACTAGATCACATAAACCCAAAGTCAGCCGTTTCAAATCAAACCAGGACCTTTGTTTCATGTCATTAACCCCCTACTCACTCCTTGATACTTGTTTTTTGTTTTTTGATGAAAGAAAACAAGCATCAATGTTGATGCTTGGATGTTTCTTCCAAAGCACAAGGCAATAAAAAAAAGAAATACAGGGGCTCTGTTACTTGTTTTAGAACTAAACAAGCCTCCTGGATGAGAGGAGTGACATCGCCACAAATCTAGAGAAGTCCAGTTGCCTTTTGCCTTCTTTTCAAGCACTTAAGAGTACCGTGACCTGGATTACTGAGAATCTATGAGACATTTTTGTGTTGATGTTTGAATTTTTTATTACAAGCTCATAAAAAAAAAAGACAGATCATGTTTTTAAAAAAAAAAAATCTGAGGTCTCAATAATAGAAATGAGTCAGTGTTCCCAAAACAAGCATCTCTGCAGATGAATGAGAAGCTTTTTTTGTGAAGCTCAAATAGGAAAGAAACTCCATTATTGCCATTTCAGAGCAGTCACAGTGTTTCCAGTCAAAAGCTGGTTTCTCTAACCATTAGGCCACTGTGAAACCACCACTAGAGTCCATCACTGTGTACACCACAAGCATCTTTATCAGTAACTGATCACTCTCAGCTACTCAATGTGATCTTTAATCTCATCTTCTATGTGGAAGCAATGATGTGGGTAGGAGGGAAGAGAAAAAATAAATCCTTCTATGGACAAATGGGAAGCTAATGGGCCCTTTCAGAAATGTATATAGGGATCATGGTTATGACCACAGATGATGCTGGGTTAGAGAGAGATGGCTGAGAGAGAATGAGAGCTAAAAGTAAAAAGATGAAGCAGGGAATGGCTGAGATGAAGACAGGTTGCAGAAAGGAAAACGTGACCATGCTCAGAAATTGAGACATGTAAGAAAAAAAAAGACAAGATACAAATAAAGAATAAACTCAAGAGTTTAAGGAGATTAAAGGAAGGGAAAAGAAAGTGGGACAAGCAACAAAATAACAGCATGAGAAAAAGACACAGACAGCTTAATGGTAAGAAAGAGTGAGACATACAGAAGATGAGAACAGTAATTCAATTTTGGGTGTTTTTAAGAGCCACAGAGAATTCACATTAGTGGAAATCTAAGCTGGCATTGTGATCCCGAAGACATAACTGAGCGATGAAAATGCAAGACAGAAGAATGGGAAACTGTTTCATGAATTAAATATTTTACTAGATGTAGAATACTGGATAACCAGCATAGCTGTAAAATTGACAGTAACCAGTGTAGTAATAAAATTGACAGTAACCAGTGTAGCAATAAAATTGTCGGTAACCAGTGTAGCAATAAAATTGTCAGTAACCAGTGTAGCTGTAAAATTGCAATGCAATGTCCATAAAAACAACCAACAGCCTTTTTATTTGTCCCATTTTGTTCTTTGTTTTTTTGAAGAATATGCCTCAAGTGTTAGCTTGGTCTTCCTAGCTTGTGCACACTTGTGAGTTTAGCTTTTGAACACAAAAAGCACGGGCAGTGTTAGCGGTGCAGATTATTCTGTGGCTGTGTTCCAGTCTAACTGGGTTAGAAGAAAAGAAAAACATGACCCCACAAGTGTTTACTTGAAGAGTAAACACTTATAACCTCGTTACCTTTTGATACAGCTTCTGCTTATCAGTTATCTGGCCATTGTTAGCATTTACCACTGGTAGATAAACTGCAACAATGTAGCCATCTGCTTTGCTATTTAAGTCAGTATGACCATTGTAAAGACATACTAACTGGATATTTTCTCATAAGATCTCATAATATGTATTTAACATTTGTTCAAACAAATAACCAATCAACGCTTTACTCTCACTTTGTCAAAAACAGCTAATGTTTTCATAAAATAGCAAGAAGTCATTGTTACAGTGCAAAATCCACAAGGAGGAGGTGTGGGTAGATGGATGGGTGTTTTTATGGACTACAAGAAGTACCCACTGTGATGTCAGTCACTGGTTTCAGACTTGGCATTTTGAAGCCTCAGTGTTAGGTTAGCATTTTAACCACCACCATGTTGGTTTCTTATAGGTAGAAGTTAGCATTTGGACAAGAAGGTGGAGTGTTAAAAAAAATCCAGGTATAGCTAGCAAACATTCATAGACCATGGCTGTGTCCAAATTCAGGGGCCACATCCTCGTGGGTTTCAAAGGACCCAGCATTCGTAGAACGGGTCCTTCGAAGCCCACGAAGACCACAAAGGCCGGAAGTGAGCAGCTATGAAATTGGACGGTCTAGCCTTCATATCTAAAGGATGCAGACCCTGAATTTCTAGTATGTGTAATGCAGTGACATACATACAGTATATGCTAATTAGTGCTAAGTAACAAACTAATTAAATATAAGAATTTCAGTCACCAAAACTGAATAACACCTCTCTCTTTATCACCAATGATGCAGACATAAGCAAAGACATAAAACTGTGATTGGCTGATGCGGTCTATCATTACTCTTCAGCAAGTCTGCATCAGATCAGAAAAACAGCATGTATAATCTTGTTGACAGCGGGGAAAAAAGAGCTCCTTTTAACAACAAGACACTTCCAGCAGAACCAAACCCAAGGAGAGGCACCCTCCTGCCTGCTGGAGCATAAGGGAAACACACAAACGTATTTTTACAGTTCTTTGGCTATTCACCATGTGACTAAGGTTAATACAACATGTCCCTGGAAAAGTAAAGATCAAGTGTCAGTAATAGAGGAAACACAACGTCAGCATCTTAATGATGACAAATGGAAGAAATCTGACCCATCAGTTTTTAGAGCAAAGGTTTTACCGTGGCATACAATGCTAGATTAAGAAATAGACCCCCATTTCCTGGTATGCTAGCACACTCAATGTCATCATATAATCGTGATTACAGTGTTGGGTGTGTGGCAACAGATTCGGGGATGGAATAAAGTTTTGTGAGTGCTTTCTCAACATTGTCAAAGTGTCTAACCCATCTGTCTTTGTGCCATGTATAATTAAGTGAGTGAGTGTTTGCATGCGTTTGTGTCTGCACATGTGAGTGTTTATCTGCCCTCAGTTCTGCATGTGTGTTTGTGGGAGTGCAGGGTTCATTGCCATAATCTGTTCTCTATTATTTCCTTATTTTTCTTCCCATAGACATATGTTCCTTTTCCAATAAAGGATTTCAGTAAGGATGAAAGTAATGGAAAATAATTACATGATCGTGTCCAAACAAATAACCAACTAACACAATTTACAGTACTGGCATCACAGTGGTCATGCGATGGCAGAATTAAGAAAACATACATACATTTGGATAAAACAATACGTGTAAATACAAGGATTTGACAAATTTCTTTTGTTATCAAAAGTCACTCAGTGATCTGAGTAATGTACCAGAGCAATCCAGAAAAACTGTATTTGAAAAGCTTTTTATAGAGAAATCTACTCTCATGGCCATTTTATTACGTACACCCTGCTAGTACCATGGTGGACGCCCTTTTGCCTTCAGAGCTGACTGCTTCAAGGTTCAAGATGCTGCGCATTCAGAGATGCTTTTCTGCATACCTTGGTTGTAATGTGGTTATTTTAGGTGCCGTTGCCTTCAGCTCCGAGCAGTCTGGCCTGGATCGCCTTTCTTCCCCATTCTGATGCTCAGTTTGAACACTCAGGATGGTGTCTTGACCATCACTGTATGCCTAAATGCATTGAGTTGCTGCAAAGTGAATGGCTGATTAGATATTTACACCTGGCCAGCAATCAGTTGAACAAGTGTACCTAATAAAGTGTCTGATGAGTGTACATTCACTTATGTATGGCAAAGTGCAGTTCAGTCTTTTTAAACCCCTTTGTAGCAGTAATTTTGACTATGTTGTTTGTGAACAGTGACACTGGTAAGCCATTGTGTGGTGCTGTTTCTAAGAATTGCTTTGAGTTATTTAAATGTTGAGGATAATTTCACAAACAAATAATTTCGCTCCCACAGTTCTTTATAAGGATTTTCACATTAAAAGTATTTCTTCAAAGTTTTATTTACTGGGTTGTGACTGGTGAAACATCAGCCAGCAGTGTGAAGCAACACATTGCCTCTTACAAACAAACAAATACTAAAATGTGTCATTTATTAAGCTGTTGCTTTAGTTGTTAGTCATCGCAATAGCCACACACATCTTAACACATATCTATGTAACTGCTAAGCTTTATAAGGCAAGGAATGTGCCAAAGTATCTTTCCTAGTTTTCCATACATTGCTAAACTTTCCAGGCCTGCGTCAGAGCTGTGTTTATTTACCTTCCTCGGTGACTTTCCATTCTCCGGCTTTTTCTTCCCTCCATGTGGCATTTTCAAGTAGTGACGGGGCAAAAAAAATAAAAATAAATTATGTTACTCCCATAAACAAAAACTCTGGTTTACCCTCTGTAAACCTGGCATGGGAATAACACTGTAAAAAGTGGCTATGGTAAACCAGCCGTATTCTTTTGGGGTAAAGAGGAAATTTTGCAATAAGTATTGAAGGTAATTATATACTCTG
>JAVDPK010002559.1:834611-858016 GCA_034780415.1 Cichlasoma orientale | reverse complement strand
TGTCTTGACATCAGTGGCTTCTATTTCCTCCTTTAGCCAGCTTATTATCCCAGCAGGGTATCTGACAACTGGCAGGGTGTAGAGGTTAATTGCCCGGTTGAGATTAAAACAGTGATCATAAGATGGGTTATGGGATTGTAAGATTATAAAGGCAGCTACCATTTCAGTGAGCGTGGGAAGCACGTGCAAACCCGCCACATGCAAGGTTTCCTACTACTGCTTTAAAGACTAGTTTGCAATAACCAAGTTTTGTGCTCTAAGAGTTAATTAATATTAAATTAATATTGATCATTATAAATGTTAGAGAATTTTTAATGATACGCAAGTGAGATGAGTGTTTGATGGTTATAATAGGTGTACATGGTTATAGAATAAATCCCAACAGTTCTAGAATGTTGTTGCCATTTTCACTTTCAATATAATATCAATAAATCATTATGGCTGTAACGGGTTCGTGTCTTAGGTAAAACCGGAAATGATAGTGTGTGATTTTGTTTTCCTCCAAAAACAAAATGCACTCTCCATGCTCTCTGAAACAATAATTAGGATTAGTTATCTATTTATTAATGCCACATAGTCTGTTGATACATTGTAAATAGACCTGCTGTTCAAAATCTGTTGTAGACACTTAATAGGAGGGAATTCTTGGCCTGCATGGGTCAAAATTGACCTTAAAGAAAAACCATAAAGTCTGCATGTTTAAGAGTGAAAGATACACAAACTGCTGGATTCAACTCAAACTCAGCAGCTGGAGTCAAAAGTAGAAGAAAAAAGAAAAAGAATCTTTGGATTTTATGCATGAAGTGTACAATGAAGAGCACAATAATCCTTTTTTATTTTATTTTTATTTTTTTTTAATTTACTCTGCAAAACCTGAGGAGTGTGTGTGTGTGTGTGTGTGTGTATGTGTGTGTGTGTGTGTGTGTGTGTGTGTGTGTTGGGTGGGGGGGGTAATAATTATATCAAACATTATTATCAAAGTACATTTGCACATTGCTAACAACCCCCCATGCCGTGTTCTCCATCCAGACACAAACATATCCACCTGGGAGTGGACACCCCAGGAGACCCTGGATTTGTAAATTATTAACATCTCTAAGCAGCAGCTTGTATCATTAACATTTTCAGCAGTAGTAGGAGTAGTGGTTGTAGCAGTAGTATGCAAATGTAAATAAACTCAGCACAAACAATAAGGAAATTTGTGTTTGGTCACTTTTTTCTTTCTGTGCTAAGTTTGTAATGCTTTCTGTCAGAAGTGTAATAAGAGTCTTACCTGATTATTTGAGCAAAGGAGGAAATATACATTGTGCTTTGCTATTGCAGAGTTACACTGAAGTTTGTTAGCACACTGAGCCAAATCTTCATGTGCACATTGAATAGAATTACAACATTCCCCTATAAATGCTGTGTGATGGAAGTTTTGTTATTGTTGTGCTTGTAGCTGTATTAGAGGAAACTGTCAGTCAGAAAGGGGAGTGCCGTGGCTTCTGGACATCTGCTGAATACCTGAGATATTACTTAACAGCAAAACAGGCTGAGGCAGGGAAAACTGGTAAGAATGAAAGAAACAGACTAATATGTCTGCACTGGGATATTTGCAGAATTCCAGAAAATAATAGAGAGCTTTTTTTTTTCTTCTTTAAATGAGGCAACATGGATATTCCAGCAGTCCTCTTTTACAGTGACTGACTTCAGCGTCTCTGACCAAAGAATAAACAAATGGTTAGGTCTACACTGTCATCACTGGTTACTGGGTGGAGTACTGTTATAAAATCTCTTAGAGACGAGCACAAAAAAGAAAGTAAAAGAGTGAAGGCACGCTAGAGAGAGAGAGAGAGAGAGAGAGAGAGGGATAAATATAACACAAACACTTCAGAGAGAAAAAGAGAGAGAGAGAGAGAGAGGCTGGAAAGAGATATTTAAAGCACAGAAAGAAGAAAGAGGCAGAGACAAAGAGAGAAAAGAGAGGAGAGCTCTGACTCACCATGTTAGAGGAGGTAAGACTCGACTTATTTGATTGTTCTTGGAGGCAGTGACAGCATGTGGGTTATTGTAGAAGTGCACTGTAGCTCCCGGTGTCATTCAAGGTTGACAAAATACTGGTTAACTATTTTTTATGCAGCCGGATGCGGTACTGCGCGGTACTGTTCAACAAGTCGGCGGCATCTGGTGTTTCTCACCTGGCTTTGCACTCAAACTTACCCGTGTCCGTGCAAGTTTTCCGGTTACTTGCAAACACAGAATCTTTTGGTTCACTTAATTATTTATTTTTGTTGGTTTCTTTCTTTGTGTCTCAACAGTAGCTGACCAGACATGAATGAAGCAGCTCTCCTCCCAGTGATCCAGGCAGGGGACGGGAGGACACTCTCCAGGTGAGTTACTTTGTGTACTAAACATCAGCTGTTATTTCAGAGGTTATGTGTATATCATGTTCCCTGAATTGGTCCTAAATTAGAGAGACAAAATAGAAACTGCTAAACAATGCGGTGCAACACCTTGCATTTAGTTCTTTATTCATTTTTAGAGTGAAGTTCCTCTCGCTGTTGAATACCTACAACTGCTTCCTGAAGGAGCAGACTCAGCTTCACCTCACTTACTCTCAGGTATGATTTAATTAGAATATAAATTTGTTTTCTATTTTGTTTTACATTACTTGGGATATTAATTTTAGCAGTTGTTATACAACACTGTGGCCTCACAGCAAGGAGGCCACAGGTTCAAATCCACCTGCTGGCTGAGGCCTGTCTGTGCGGAGTGTGCATGCTGTCTCTGTGTTAGCCCACAGACCGCTGATCTGAGGCCTGTAACTACAAAGCAGGTAACTTCAGGGTTAACCCGGGGTTTTTAGCGCTACAGCGGTGTGTCACTTTTTACCGTTGTAGCTTTATAGTGCTAACCTAACCTGCTCCGGAGCAGGTTAGGTTCCAGATAAGAGATCAACAGGTATGAAATCACTGCCTACTAACCGGTTTCTGGAAGCTATTATCACCATTCCTGGAGTCTTTGTGTTTACCCACTGAGCACTGTGTTGAACATAGATTCTTCCACACAACTCCAGGGGGCTGCAAACAATTTAAAAAGATGTTATTGTTCTATAAGCATTAATATATGATCCTAACCTGGTGCCAACACCACCCCTTCCATGTGAACATGCAGGTGAAATCCTGGGCTAACTTATGTGACCGCTTATCCTCATTGTTAGTGTCAGCGTAAGTGAATCCAGGTAACAGAAAGATACCTTGGCTGTGTTGAGCTTGCTTTGTGGTACCGGCCTCTACAGCTGTGAATTGGATAAGTGGAAGAACATGGATGGATCATAAAGCAAACAGTGAGGTTTTTTTTTTTCACGCTGGCATCATGATCAGATCTGTGACATACAGGTGCCTGCTGGTGTGATTCTGTAACAGGAAGCAGATGGAGAGGTGGTGGTGGAAGGAATGCTGAACATCTGCTGGGGAGTACGGAGACCAATCAGGCTGAAAATACAGGATGACAAACAGATGCTTTCAGTTGCTCCTAAGACCCCTCCAGATCCCACCAGCCCAGTCAGCCCACTGGGAGGCAAGAGGTTGAAATCAGATTTTGTGTGATCTTATCATTGAGTGGTAGTAGTTATGTAGCTGACAGTGTTTTGGGCTTTTTTTTGTTGTTTTTTCATAGTCAGTCTTTCTTTCAGAGGTATGTCACGATGGGGAGAATATGCTGACCTTCACCAGATAGATGAGATGGTTCAGACAGAGCAAGAAACAATCAAAAATCCTCTACCAGGTAGACTTTTTAACTTGTACAGTAAATTAGAGTACGGTAAATTAGAGCATAATATATAGACTGTCCCATGGACATGATACCTTGGCTTATAGATTATAATCAACTCTCATTGTTAGCTTTAGCTGAATGTTTGTTTTTGTTTTGTTTTTTGCTGTACTTCTCTGTTTGTTTGCACAGCTACACAGTTGCCTTGTTTGTTGTAGTTACATGCGCCATATGTCCAATGTGAACCTTTTGTCTGTGGGGTGTTTGCACAATCTAAAGGACCACCTGTTTATGAGACCTCGACCCTGCGTCCCGCGAGGCAGAAAAACCCAGAACTGGAGGCAGAGTCAAACCTGTTCCGCTGCATGAGCGACGCTTCGCTGGTTAAAAGGAGGAGGGGCAAAGAAAACACCGCAGCACAAAGAGAAAAAGAAAGACAACATCGCTTTTCAATCAATGGCCACTTCTACAACTACAAAGTGGGTTTCTGCTCTCACAGCTTCTTTTCTTCGTCACTATTTTAAGCTCAGTGTTGTCTCACTGTATTTTACAGACCTCTATCTTCACTCCATCCTTCGGTACTCCAACTAAAGTTTGTATCTCTAGTAGGATGACCACAGACCAAGTCATTGAACAGCTGCTGCACAAGTTCAAGGTAAGTTTGGTACATGTGGTCAGGACTGGTAACGTAAAGTTAAGCCATTGTAACTATGAAAAAGTATATCATGCACCATATAAGGAGGGAGGTGTGAATATGTAGGGTGGGAGGTAAATCTTATTCGTAAGTAAGGACTCACATAGTAGTAAAATAAGTAACGTATAGCCAGACATGCGTAATTAACTGTTTATAAGAAAATGTAATATATAATTTTATTTATTTTTTGGCTATATGTTCATCAGATACAGAACGATCCCCAGGAGTTTGCGCTCTACTGTGTTCGCCAAAGTGGAGGTGGGTTCATCTTTTGCATAAGAAATGCGATAATGAAACATAACACAAGACAATGCTGCACAATGTGGCATTCGTGTGCTTTGTCCAGAAAAAAGGAAGCTGAGTAATAAAGAGCAGCCGCTGTGGGAGCGCATACTGCAGGGGCCCTCTGATGACATCATGAAGATTTTTTTGATGGATGCGGATGAAGAGGAAGTTAGTGATGCTGTGAGTATGTTAGTCATGCACAAGGCCCTGTTACTGACATAATATTACCTGTTTAGTATTTTAAGGTCCCTGCATTTAATTAGGAGTCTCAATATTTGTCATTACAAATCTTAGATAGCTTAGTACTGAGAGACTTATTAAACATGATAAGCACGTACTTAAGTGCATCAGATGGGAATAAAACAAACCAAAAAAACTATGATTAATGATGAGTTTAGCATTTTCTAGTTTCGGAATAAGAACATCAAAGATGCAAAGGAGATCAAAGTAAAGCAAACTATGTGTACATATTTCTAAATGTGCATATAGGACTAGATTTGTTTAGAGCAACTCTGATGATCATCTGATTTACAGAGTTATTTTTGCAAATTAATTTTTACTTTATTTTTCTCCTCCTCACAGGTTGCTCAATATCTGAACATAGAGCTTCCGATCCTGGAAAAAGTTCTACAGAAACTCGAAGATGAGGAGAACAGAGAGATACAAGGCATCAAGAACAAGTCAGTGTATGATCTTATTTGGTTCAAAGCTTTTTAAATACTTTCTCAAGAGTGTAATTAACTTTGTTCCCGTACAATGAACTGAGATATACAGAGAAGATAATGTGTAAAGAGTACAGCCGGACAGCATGTGCTTTACTTCTTCTGCATGACTAAATTTTCCTTTTCACGTGTCAAACAGATGTGTAATGACAGCGTTCACGTGTGGAAACAAAATAACTGTAGTAGCATTTCCAGGCCAGGTGGTGGCGGCAATATTTAAACTGTCTCTTTTATATTTCTGCTTACTCATGATGTCTGTGTTTGTATGCTCTCCATGTGTGTGTGTGTGTGTGTGTGTGTGTGTCAGGTACAAACACCAAAAGAGAGTCCTGTCGCAGCTGCTGAACTGTAAGATGTCGCGGCACATTGAGACCAGTGTCTAACATTCTGTTCAGCACCACTTCACTTTTTTGAAGCTGAAGATCTGGAAAAATATATCCCATAAAAAAAAAAATACATCATCTTTACAGTCTTAGCCACTATATGTTTTTGTATTTTAAACTGTAAAATAATTTAAAGTAATAATGTAAGAATGCACATGTAAGAAGCTGCTGTCCATAACTGTACTTGTACTAAATATGGGGCCAGCACGACCACTTCTGTTTTCAGCTTTCTGTTTGCTATGGTTGGGTTGTGCCACTGGAGTTATTCAAGGGTTAACTGGACTCTGCACATGGCTACATTCAATTTTGGTTTTATTAAAAACCTATGTATGTATATTTAGATTGTTAATAAAATATACTGATTGTTAAATTTTGTATAATTCACATATGGTTGATTTGGATGGATTTTATTGCCAATTGCTGACACTTAATTACTGGTTTGTAATTAAGTATTGATTGGCTCAGTTGGAAAAAGTTCCAGTATGTGGTATTTGATAATTATAATTAGGGCAAAACTTCTTAGGTGTTTCCTTGAGTCTCAACATTTTCACTTTCCCCCCATGCTCCTGCATTTTCCTCTCCACATAGTTTTCCCAAAGTGTTTCTACCTTTCCACGAGGGCCTGCTCATCTGCTCCTAATATTAGTCCCTTTCACTCCCTGCCACAATGCCCCTATTACTGAAGCCTCTGTCTTTGTTTCTCTACCTGCACCCTTTTTTAATTTGTTTACCTTCACCAGAACCTCTTGGAGGGGCTGGTGGTTCATGTGTCACTCTGTGCAGCCAAGTATTGTTCCAGAGACATCCCATCTTTGAAACAATGCCTGGAAAGTGTGTGTGGGGGGAAAAATGTCTAAAATGAATCATAAGATGAGGAAAATAACCATTTAATTAAATGCAGCAATCATAAAAACAAGAGCAGGACCAAGATGATAGAGAGTGAGTGTGAGATAAGCTACTTTAGGGGACAGATAGTAGGAATGCTGATTTCACAGGGGGTAAAAACAGTAAACTAAAATTCCTCCCTCTCTCTGCTTCTGTATGCCTGTATGTGTATCTGTATGTGAAAGATGGGAAAATGCTTACAGATGGAAAACTTTGTCATCCTTATCGTTAAATAACGATGTGATGCAAGGTGAGCAATGCTGTTTCAAGGAAAAGATTTTGTAATGGTTTGCAAGCCCACCATGCAGCCTTATATTACTAAGCAGTGAGTCTAATTTTCCTCCACCATGATGAATGACTAAATGAGAATAAATAGTTTCATGCTTCATTGTAGGGGCAGAGTTTCCACATGAACCAGTTTCCAAATGATAGACCTTTAAGAGCTGGAAAGAGTGTGTTTCCAGTGGTTTGGTTTAGCTCTTCTATGATGAAAGAGATCCATAGACATTCCGTGTGTGATCCCCCAGAAGAGGTCTTCTATTTCTGTCTTTGTCAGTAATGTTTTGACACAAGCAGATTTGTGTCTTCAAGAGGAAGAAAACAATCTCATCCGCTAAATGCAACATTCATTAAAAAAAAACAAAAAACAAAAAAAAAATAGCAAAACATACAAGTTTGCAGCTTTTATTGTACAGATGAAGCAAAGCTGTGAGAAGCAACAAAAGGACATTTAAACCAGAGGAATGTGTATTCTCTCTCTCTGTGCGTGTGTGTGTGTGTGTGTGATTTAACACAGTTTAGATAAATGGATTATCAGTGCTTTCTGAACTCTGTATTAGGCACACCAGTTCAACTGCTCATTAACACAAGTGTCTAAACAGCATGACAGCAACTCAGTGCATTTAAGCATGTGAAAATGGTCGGTACTGCCTCATGAATAGAACTGGTTCATCAGAATGGAGAAGAAAGCGAATTTAAGTGACTTTGATCATGGCTGTTCGTTCCTGATGGGCTGGTCTGAGTATTTTGGAAACTGTTGGTCTACTCAGATTTTCTCCTCCACAGAGAGCACTCTAGGGTTCACAGAGAGGTCAGAGGAGATGGCTTTGAGCTGATATGAAGGCAACAGCAACTCAACCACTTGTTACAAACAAGGTATGCACAATGGCATCTCTGAATGCATAACCCATGAAACACCACAGGCTACCTGATTATTGATCCTGATCATGTCCATCCCTTCTGATGGCCGCTTCCAGCACGATAGTGCACCATGTCAAGTTCAAACCATCCACAGTTACCAGGTCTCAATCTAAGAGAGCACCTGTGGGATGTGGTGGGCGGGAGATTTGGATCACAGATATCCAGCAACTGGATATCTGCACAGATGCTACAGATTTATGTACACTGAGGCTATTCTGGGTCAAACATGCCCCACATCTATTGAAATGGATTTTAGATTTCAGAATATGTGGTTTAAGTATGACTTTGCCTTGCTTTGAATAGCCGGCAAAACTAGAAAATTGCTAGGTAAATGCAAGTACACTGCACGCCCATCTGTTGGGGCTTTTCTTTACACCTGCAATTTAATAAAAAATAATCTAACAATAAACAAGTTAGAATCCATTTATTCTGAGCTAACATCAGAGGGGTTGTGGAGACATATAAAGGCATGTGAGCTGCCATTTTCAGAGTGCGGGAAACACGTGCAAAAGTTATTACAAAGTAAGTTTGTGTGATAACATCTTCTCCCTGCTCTCTGAAACATTAATTATGGATGAATCATCCATTTATTAATGTCAGAGGGGCAGCTTATACATTCTAAATAAATCTGTAGTTCAAAATGTGTTGTAGACACTTATTATTAGGGAATTCTTAGCCAATGTCAAAATTGACCCGAAGCATACTGTGAAAGCATAAAATATGAACAGTATGTTAGGGTTAAAGACATGTTCATTAATACCATATAAGCAATCTAAAATAACATCACTGACACAGCTAGGTGTTACTATGCATGGCTAGCAGTGACAGGGAGATGCTGCTTTGTGTCTGCAGACAATTAGCGCTGCTAAAACTGCGGTGAATTGCACATCATAAGAGGCTTCGCCCACGGCACATTCCAGTGAGTGTACATACCCACAACCCCTTAAATAATATAGAATGCTGGTCAATGTCCTTTGTGGTCTCTGACCAGCACCTTCCTGAGTTAGTTAATCCATAGGGGTTGCAACATGATGAAAATGAGCCTTTCAGCACAACATAACTCTGTAGTAAGTATAACCTCATCAAATAAATAAATAATAATAATTTATAGCAGTTATACTTACTTTGAATTTTATTTCTGATTAGAGAAAATAAATGACAGTCGTTCATTAAACTCTTATTCTTGGTCAGCAATGTGTTATTATTAAGTGAATATTTAAGGAGGACCTGACATGATGATGATTATGGTCAGCTACTTTATGAAAAAAAATGCTTTCTTTAATGTACTATGAAGGTTAACTGGAGTCATAAAATATAATTAAAGTGAGATAATAGTACCAAAAAAAAAAAGGTAAATTATTCAATATCCATGTTTTAGTGGCAGCGGCAGCAGACATTTAATTTTAGGTGTGAATTTCAAGGACACTTAAAATTTAGACTTAATGCCCAAAATTGATTCATTTACTGTAAACATTTCTACATTTAGTTTAAACATGGGAACAACATAGGGTCTTTTTATGGTAGCTAGTGCAAATATAGCTCATTGGTAGGTTGTCTAATTAAAAGTGATCTTACTTTTACTGGAGATGAAAGGCCCTAATTAAGGGCTAATTTTCCACAAGAAAACCTGCATTTGCTTGGTCCCTTATTGTGGCCAGTCTGACTGCCTAATCATTGAGCGTGAACTAAGTTTAGAGTGGAGATGAGGGTGAGTGTATCCAAGCTAAACTGTCAGGTTTTACACAGCAGAGTCTGTGCTGTAGGTGCTGGTCCTCTCTTGGCAAAGATGGAGGCGAGAAGTGTTTTCTCTGTCTGTCTATTGCAGAATGAGCTCATGTATACACTGGGCTCCTGCCATGAGCAGAGTGAAGGACAAGTCTCTGTAGCTTGAAAAAGGGCAACCGGACTTGTTTTTGTTTCTTGAAGATGTTTCACCTCTCATCCGAAAGGCTTCTTCAGTTCTCAAATCAAAAGGTGGGGAGACCCAGGTATAAAATGGGCGTAGTTCCCTGGAGGTGGTAGTGATCCACTGTTGTTCATGTGCATAATCACATGTGCAAGGTGTGAAAGAAGGCGTGGGTCATTACAATCAGTGGTTTCAGGTGAAACCAATTTGGGACTCCACCCCATTCTATCAAGTGACCTCAATAGGTCACTTGAAGAAAGGGAGTTGAGGTGCCTGGGGAGGGACTCAGTGGTAGTGCATCAACCTCAAGCTGTCATCGGCTTCTAAATTATTTTAATGTAGATAAGGATGACATATTACCAAATTGCTGCTTCCAGTAACTGCTAAATTATATTCTGCCTGACTAGTTGCTAACTTTGTCTCTTTGAGTGCTGTTGAGTGGGGATGGCGCAGTGGGAGCAGCATCAGAATCACATGACTCTTTGTTTTTGTTCTTTTCAATTGGACAGATGTGACAAATGAGAGCAAGAAATAAAGGACAATTAGAGCAGAGGCAAGAGAGAGCGAGGAATTACCCAAACAAGGAAAAAACTTTTTTTATTTTTAAAAAATTGTCCGGAAATTTGTAGTGCTAAATCAAAATACACAGGATTTTATTTAAAGAATTATGTCTCTATTCCTTTGCTTTTGCAGCAGTGCCTGGAGAAGAAAACATTACTCCCATTCCTGAATGAATAAATCATGACCACTTTGCCTCTTACCTGCATGCATCGGATTGAGTCTATTCTAAACAGCTTGCAGTAATAACTGAATCAAGTTTTCATATTGCACAAATGGTACACAAATCATCAAGTAAATAGAAGAGGAAGCTATCTGAAGATGTACAATACAGTACAACTACAAGCCATGAACCACAACCATGATAATTCTAACTGCATAACTGCATGCTGCCAACCTTTGCAATTGCATATATATAGAAACAGGTAAGAGACAGAACACAAGTAAAGAAGTAAGCTGTGGCAATAAGCCTACAGAAATGAAAATGAAAATTAAAGCTGTTCAAAAGTTAAATCGATTCAGCTTTCCTGCACTTTTGTTTCTGCAGCTCGTGCTTGTTGTTGCGGGGGTTATGAGTCACCTCAAAGTGGCACTTCAGATGCTGTGAAAGAGGAAACAACAATGACTATTACATGAGAATGAAAAAGGGGGGATTTTCCTTGATTTCTGTTACTCTAAAGTCCACATTTATTAAAATTCAACTTTTCACCTTTTTTGCTTTGCTGCTGGCTGATTTTTCATTTTTCAGATTTGCAACACGGGTGTAAGCACAGCTATTAATATTGCATCTTCTCTGCTGTTGATAAATGAGCTGTGTTATGAAATAATCCAAGACTGGAAAGCATGAAGCATGACTGCTGAGTGCAACAGACTGAGATAATGATGGGCGTGTTTTGTTATAAGGTGTATGAAACATTGCTGAGTCTTATAACTTTACAGGCTTATATAAATGCAGGCACAGAACACCTTTACCTTTTTCGCCAGACTGCAGCTTTTTAAGTCGTGGTTTTCAGATTTGAGACACTTGGTCTTTCCCAGGACTGCGTCAATCTTATAGTTGATCATATTGGTCACCTACAAAGACGAGCACACAGAATTACACATTTTGACACTGTGGTGGATTGTGCGGCGGTAACGAGCTGAATCAGTTTGTTTCTGAAACACGATCCTAACCTGACTCTGAGCGCCAGTGACTGCGATCAGTTTGAACATCTTCTTGACCTGGGACTTGGTGTTGAACATCTTCACAGCATGTTGAGCTGCATCCTGAACTTCAGTTGCATCTGGATTCCTTTCAAACCAGCCACCCAGAAGAGGCCTGCTTCCTTTGATGAAATTAGACACACACAAACACACACACACACACCATATATTTTATATAACTGAATATTTTATATCCCACTGATGGGAAAACAATGATTAATGTGCTTTGTCACGAGGGTGGCTCTACATATTGCAGTAGACCGCGCTGTGCATCTGTAATCATGCAGAAAACATATAGTGCCTGCCAATTAAGGAATGTATTGGTGTGTTATTAAAAGTACTTGCCTTAGTGTACTCTTATAATCTAATAATACCCTTTATCTGCTTCCATTTGCACAGTCATACAGTTACACAGTGCTGAGCTCTGCATTTTAGTCAAAGACCACAAAACCCTAGGTTGAGCTGGTCTTACACTGCCAAACCACACTGACTTCTTAGCCAAACCAAGCACTGATCATCAGACCAAGGTTTTCCAATGAAGCAAAAAATCATAGTTTAATCTCTTGTAGATTGGGTGGCCCAGTCAATCAAAATTATGCTGGTTATACATATTTTACTGTTAGAATTCGGACTGCAAAACTTCCCAAAAATTAACCGTGCCTGATGGTCCGCTATATCCAGACTGAAATTTCTCAACAGCTTTTGGACGGATTGTGTTGACGTGGCGCACACGCACTCATGGTCCTCGGGTTATGGACCAGACACATCTGGTTGTTGGAGATTGTTGTTTTGGGTGAAATATCTTGAAGATTATGAACTGAATTGCCATTAAATTTAGTGCTAATTGACAAGTGTTAGCTTGCCAGCTGGCTGAACTGTACAAGACGGTAAAAATATTATACTTCCTTTGCATAGTGTAATGCTGTTAGCATCAGGCTCAATATAACACTGTAGCATGCATGTAGAAAATGCTGCAACAGTCAGTGAAACAGTGGCTTTCATCTTAAGAGATTTATCCAGGAGTTGCCTGAAATGCATCCACACTGCAGATTTGACTGTGCATCATAGCTCTTATATACTGAGTACTGATACTGAGTTTTCATGATGGATTTCTTTTTTTAATTATTCCTAAACATGGGCCAGACTCCACTCTGCCAAATTAAACAGCACTTGAGCAGGAATATCTTTACCTGTCATCTCACTAAGCTAAACACGACCTCACTGTAGCTGACCAGAACAAACGCAGTGCCATTTTGTCATACAGAGACTTACTAGGAGCAAAATGTAAACTCCCCAACTGTGTGAAACGTTCCAAACAGTTTAATTTATTAGCATCCAAAGGATTCTGATCATATTGCAGCATATTGAAGCTGAGGAGTCACTAATGCAAGAACTGAAACAGACACACTCGGGCTTCAGATGTCACCACAAGCATGGCAAAACCACAAGGGGAGTACTATTTTGTTCACCATTTGCACACCTTCTAACACTCTGCTTCCAAGGTGGTCATTAACCCTGCACTAAACTTCACTCATGGTGCAACATCTCTTTCACACCAACTGTAAGCCACATAAATGTCCCAGTGGCACGACAGAAGACAACATCTAGTCACTCCCAACATGCCACGAAATCATTTAATGATTAGCACATGGTTTGTTTGTTTTTTTAAACCTTTCCTGTTTGTCTGCATTCTGTGTGCCTGGATAGGACCTTACTAGCTAAAGAGGGAAAAATATAATTTCCTTGTCATTGCCTGGGGTTGTTGTCATCAAATTTTTGTTATTGTATTTTTTTCTTTATCATTTATATATAAAAACCGATGCCTACGCTCCAGTGCAGACATCGTTCTATACTGTAGCTCTATTGTCCCATAAGCATGGCTCCCATTTCAAGCCCCATGTTTCTAATTCATCACTGCGTCACCACAAATTGAGGCACTAATCAGAATCCAGGAGACAGATCAGGAAATGACTCATTTTGACAAATTTGTTGAAACAGATGGATGGCTCTCATAATGATATCATAATATTATCATAATATTATGCTGGAAAAAGTTTTTATCCTATAACACTGTTTTCCAAAAAAAGTTAGGTCACTGGAAAAAAATGTGTGGAAACACACACACACACACACACACACACGCTCCCATCACAACTCTTATTTTAAAAACATGTTGCTGCATCAGTTTCAAAATCAGGGCACATTTTTCAGAAACAATAAAATAAAACTAATAAACTAGGAATATATATAATTTGTAAATATTTAATCCATATTTTTTTAACACAACATTTTAACTTTTTTTTGGAAATGAAATTCTGTCTCTGTGGTATTTTTCCACTACTTTTGCTCTTCAAAAGAAAAAAAAAGCCATATTATCTCATTTGCTTCTCTGTGACATTACTCCACGTGCGCTTTTGCTTCTCATATTTCTTATCCATGCAGTTACTTACTGGTTGCGATGACTTTTTGCACCGGCTGATCTCCCAAACACAGCTGGACAACTGATAGACACATCAGCAGTGACAATGGAAGAGACATCTTTACTTGTGAACCCATGCCAAACTGTGCTGTGCTCCTCGCAAGGGAAAGGCTGGTTTCCAGAGAAACACTTCTGGTGAGAAGAACCGTTTACTTGAGTGGTTTAATCCAGTGTCCCACAACTGGTGTGTCCAAGTCCACAAAGAGAGCGGTAAAATAAAGACAGAGACACTGAAGATTTTTACTGGTGAAATTAAAATGTAAATAATATTTTTTAAAAAAAGACAAAAAAAGTACATAAAATTACATATATACTGTAGATTGGTCTACAAAAAAAAAGTAACAATACCTTTTTGTTGTAGAAGAAAGTTGAATACTGGTGAATGCTGGAGCAGCAGAGAGAGAAACTGAGAGTGAAAGAGGCAGAGTGAATGCCTGTGACTGTTTAGCATTTCAACTCTGGCATGTTTAACAAGCCAGTGGAGACCACACCCAGCTAATACAAGCAATGACGGCAGGCATGAGCATTTAACTTGGGGTGTGTTTGGTACAAAAATCAGGCCGGTGGAAGGGTTGGTTCAGATGGGAGCCTGATTGTGTGTGCATGCGCGCTCTGTCGTTTCTCTTTATGTGTTCGTATTCACGTGTGTAATGTGGGTGTGTAGTCTGCGCACTTCCATCTAGCGGATTTGTTTTAAACAAACGAACAGGCCACTTTCGTGGAGCTCTGACTCAAACCGGCCGATGACATCAGCTGGCATGCAGTGAGTAACAGTGCAGCACACAGCAGGACCACATCACACATCGTGTCAACAGCAAGTCCAGAACATCATGTGAGAAACTAATCTGATAGTACTGAATAAATGTGCCAATATAAGCAAGTTGAATAAGAGGAGTTTCCTTATTTTGTGAGCCACTCGCATTATGTAAAAGAAAGAGTGATAGATTGTTTTTTTAAGATGCTTTAAACAGAGTGATGGTCAGCAATGTAATCTGCATGGTGATTCAAAAAATATTGATTTCACCAGCCTCGTGTCAGACTTGGAAAGAGAAAATTAGAAAAGTGCACTGAATTGAAATAATATAAACAGGAAATCACAGTATTTATTATCTTTATTACTTCTGTGGCCCTGGGAGTCTCACTCTGACAAGCACTTTGACCCAGACTGAAATATTAACAACAATTTAAGATGGCTCAGTCAAACAACTCGCAACTTGAAATGATTTATTACAGCAGCAGAATAATTACCGCTCATCACTCTGACAATATGTTATGAGTAAATATCCCCCCAGAGCCTACAGCTGGTTGCTGGGAGGATCGAGTGAGCTGAAACTGGAAGAGTGTGTTTGGTGCGTAATGTGGGCGTGTGTTGCTTCTGTGTGACATATTGCAGCTGGAGCCGAATACCTGAACAGTCTGCAGGCTTCACTCCTTTAAAGATATCATCGACGCTCAGAGAGCGTCTGACTTTTCTGTTAGCACCACCATGAGGTTAAAATGCCCACTTGACACAAATCCTGGTACAGACGTTGCTATTTATCAGAGGATGATTCCACAGTCATGGCTCAAACTTTTGAGAATGACACAACGTTTGCTGCTTCAGTGTATTTCAGTCTTTTTGTCAGATGTTTCTGTGATATAAGGTATAATTAGAAGCATTTTAAGTTTCAAAGGCTTTCATTGAAAATTACATATTTGCAGTGTATGTCCTTCTTTTTCAGGTCCTCTGCAATTTGCCTTGGCATGCTGTCAATCAACTTCTGGGCCAAATCCTGATGGATGGTAACCCATTCTTGCATAACCAAAGCTTGGAGTTGGTCAGAATTCATGTGTTTTTGTTTGTCCCCCACCTCTTGAGGATTGACCACAAGTTCTCAATGGGATTAAGATGCAGAGAGCTTTCTGGCTCCTCGAGCCACTTAGTTATCACTTTGCCTTATTGCATGGTGCTCCATCATGACTGAAAAGGCATTGTTCTTCATCAAAGTTGCTCTTGGAGGATGTTTTGGTGCCATTCTTTATTCATGGCTGTGGTCTTAGGCAAAATTGGATGAGAAACAGCCCCATACATGAATGTCTCAGAGTGCTTTACTGCATCGGTTCTGCAGGACACAGGACCGATGGCAGCGCTCACCTTTTCTTCTCCAGACTATCGTCAGAGAAAACGACTGCCCTGTCCTCAGCAGTCCAATCCCTGTACTTTTTGCAGAGTATCAGTCTGTCCTTGATGTTTTTCTTGGAGGAGTGGCTTCTTTGTTGCACTTCTTGACACCAGGCCATCCTCCAAAAGTCTTCACCTCACTTTGCATGCAGATGCACTCACACGTGCCTGTTGCCATTCCTGAGCAAGCTCTGCACTAGTGGTGCGCCAGGTGGTCTTGGCGCTTGCTGGACTTTCATGGGCCTTCTTCACAACAGTCGAACCCCTCTCCTTGAAATTCTTGATGATCTGATAAATGGTTGATTTAGGCGTAATCTTACTAGCAGCAATAATCTTACCTGTGAAGCTCGTTTTATGCAAAGCAATGATGACTGCATGTTTCCTTGATGGTAACCATGGTTAACAGAGGAAGAACAATGACTTCAAGCACCACCCTCCTTTTAAAGCATCCAGACTAGTATTGTAACTCAATCAGCATGACGGCGTGATCTCCAGCCTTGTCATCATCGAAACTCTCACCTGTGTTAACAAGAGGATCACTGAAATTATGTATTATATATTTTTGGGGGGGGATGAAGTTCATTTTCATGGCAAAGCGGGACTTTGCAATTAACTGTAATTCATCTGATCACTCTTGTAACATTCTAGAGTATATTCAAAGTACCATCATAAAAACTGAATTTTCAAAACTTTTAGCCATGACTGTAAATTACTTTTAGTGATTGAGCTCACACAACATGACGTTAAGGACTTGTTTGGAGATGTATATTGTGATACAGCGTAGCAAAAATCTAATAACTGCCTGCACATGAACTGGAGTTTAATGTAATCAGATTGAAAGCCGGCATGCGGGTCAGCACTGGCAGATTTACAGTGGCTTGCTTGAGTTTTCCTGAGGTATTCATGTGAAAGTGCATATACGGCATGCAGAGTGTAGATGACGTACAGAGTCTGTGACTAATCCGTTCTTGAGCAAGTCTGTAATGAGTTAAAAGGCCCAGCAGAGGGAAGCAACGTCATAGCACATAATGCAACAAGTGGTTGTTGTTTTTCTTCTTATTATAGAAAAATAAGGTAAAGCTTGTTTTCTTTAACATTCGCTTCAACTAGTTGCTTTAGTGCACTTCCACAATATGAGTCCTGAGTGCTTAAATTGAAGCTATATGTAAGAGTTTGATTTTAAGAAACTGAATGATGTAGACTACTGGTGTTAGTCAGCCAGTAACAGCCTACATAATGAACTGATGAAGCGTCTACATTTATTCTAAGAAGGAAATATCACAATGCTGTACTGTAGTCAAAAATAATAGAGAAACAGAAATGCAATTGCTAATTTGAAGCCTAGATTTCTGATGTACAAGAATACAGAAGAGAGATGGCAGCGGTACAGAGCTTAAATAGCTTAATGAGCTCCAAAAAAAGAACCCTGATGAGGGAAGCATCCATACAGACCGATGAGACAAAAGATGAGGGCAGATGGGAACAGAGTGACAGGTACATTGGCTACAACAGCAGTAAAGCAGATGCCAGATAAACTCTGTGCCAGGCCAGATAAAAGACTGGAAGATATGAACCGTGCAGATGGATATGTCATCAGAAAAACACGAAAAACAAAAGTAGCCCACGCCAACAGCGCCACAAACTGCTGCTTCAGAACTATGAAAGATTTGGATTAACACTGGACATGCTGATAAACCAACGTGTGGGAAGACGGACAGCCAGACTCAGCCGTATCTCTTTTAGGCCTGCTTGGTGACCACTCCTCTTCTGCTCCTAATGAAATGTTAAAATGTAACTCTTCCGAGCTGCAGCTCAAAAGGTCAGGGTCAGTAAGGGGGGGGGGGGGGGTCTGGCTGAGCTGTTGGAAATTGGAAATCCCCTTTTCAATGGAATAATTGATGTCACCCTTGTATGCCTGATGGAGCAGACTGGAATCCAACTGCCACAGTTTGCACTCTAATTGTTTTTGACTGTTAATCATAAAACTGAATGAGCAGCCACACGAGTGGCTGTTTTTGCTGTAGAGGAGATCTAGGTGAGAGGTCAGAGTTAGTTTACAGAGAAAGAGTGTAAAACAGACTGCACTAGAATTTGTTCTGTGGTTACTAATAGGAAAAATATCTATGAGTCATATAATTTGTTAATATAAAGTACATATATGCAACATATATGACTTTTAAATCTTTAATTATTATTTTGCTCAATCTCTACTACAGACATGTATAAGATGAGAAATAATTAGGCTTTTGATTCTTTAGTCTCTCTGTTAAAATATGTCACGTAGGTGTTTTTGTCCTGTGATGGTTCTGTCCCTGTGGTAAGCACTGGGTTTATAATATACTGCATTACACTGACAGATGTGTTTTTCCACCTGCATCTGCATTTATGGGGGAGGCTAAAAGGGCATTGCTTCCGATAATTAGCTGTTACTGTCATCTAATTTATTGCTGCTGAAGCCCAGAGCACTGGAACCATTCATTGGTTTAATGTGTTATTTACTCATCAGCAAACAGGTAAGCCAAATATAAAACGAAATAAGTAAATCAGCGGTGTACTTCATGAAACAGGATCAACATTTTGCAAAAGGCTGTTTTGCTTCCAGCCACATCCACAAGTGAAGGTTCTGAGGGCTTTACTAAGATTATCGAGCTTAGTTAATTACTGTGTCTGCTACTTGTTGCTATGAAAACAGCAAGGTATCTGACAGCCAGTGGATTGCTACTTACATAGCATTTTTCTTCTCTATTTGAGCACTCAAAGTACTTTCTGACTACAAGCCTCATTTACACACAAGTGCTTTTTTCTATGCTCGAGTGCTTTTAATCTAACATTCACACTCCAATGGATGCATCAGAGTTCAATATCTTGCCCAAGGATACTTCAGCATGCAGTCTAGAAGAGCCGGGGATCAAATCACCAACCTTCCAATTGGTAGACAACCCGCTCTACCTCCTGAGCCATAGCCATGCCAATCATGAGCTACAGCGCACACGGTGCCTCATATATATAGCTTTTAGTTACTTGGACATGTAAGAGTTTATTCATGTTTTATTTTTTAAAACATTTAAGTAAGTTGAATAAAAATAAAAACAAAAATAATGAAACAATATTTTGTATTTAAAAAAACAAACAAGCAAAATAAAATGACAGTATAAAGGAAAGTCTTTAGATTTTGTCGGTTTGGTCAAATCTGTAATGAAAACCTGCCTGACTGCTGGCTTTGCTGCATGCGTTTACTGAGATTTGGAATGTCTGTATCACTTTGAATCAACTGCCATTAAAAAGCGTTGTGTTTAGCTATTCTGAAATTCTAAAAATTAGGGGACTGTATTTGACCTCAGTATTTAAAAAAAAGAACAACAACAAAAGAACTGTAATTAAACAGAATTTAACCCTAGAAACAAAACGTTTTGTATATAAATAAATTTAATTAATTGAATAAGTGGAAGGGTGGGTGGGTGGATTGAAAAACAATGAATAATTGTATTGTTTTTAAAGTGGGGGCTTTTTATGGGTAAACCTACAGCTGACATAATTCGATTTTTGACTATTTTATGTTAAAGTCACCTTTGAAATAAAACGGCATAAATTAAAAACTTCCACAATATCCAAACTTCCACAATCCTGCTGTTGGAGACCTCGGTCTGTTTTTCTATGCCACATTCCTCATTAGACCTCAGACCTAGAGCTCAGCCTCCGTAATCTCTTTACAGTTAAGGCCCGCCCACTCAGCCAGGTGATTGACATCCGCCGCCTCCAACCGAGCGGCAGCCGACTCTCTGGCCTCGTTCCCTCCCTTCTCCTCCTCCTTCTCTCTGTCCGACTTTGTTACTTACTAACCCCGCTAGTCCGTGTCTAGAGTCTTCGGTGAGTTGAGGAACAGCTCGTAGTGGTACCGACCATGGAAGGCGACAACATAATAATGCCTATTTGACTCGGGGAGAGTTTCCAAGGTAAGTTCGGTCATTTAAAATGTTTAAACGGGGCGGGAGGGGATTAGAGAGGGGGAAGCGGTGCCTGTGTGCGTGCGTGCGTGTGTGTGTGTGTGTGCGGGGACGAAAAGTTTAATCCGCTACACTACACGGGACAGGAGAGAATGAAGGGAAGTACACTCCGGTGTTATTCACAGTGAGGATGTGTCATACTAGCTTGTAATGTTGATCCCCATTTAAACACCATAATACACTCTTATTTCCTATGGTTGTATTTTTGCTTCATACCTTGTAATTATGGGTAAAACAGTGGTGGGACCCTGGACAAACACCATTGGTCTACAATGTGTTGTATTTTTTTTTTTTTTTTTTATTTCTGATAAACTGAGCATGGCTTTTTTCTTTTCTTTTCTGTTTTTCGTTTCCACTGCTAAAATTTGCTGCCGCTGCTGCTGTGTTTTCGGTTCAGATTGCATTTAAACATTTATCCAGTAAAAACAAGGTATTGCATGATATTTAAATGTGTAAATATTGTTGCGATAGCTGGATTTATAAAGTGTGCAGTTTGTATTATTGTTGTGCAAAGTGCGCTTGTGATTTGTGTCATTATGTGTATGCAACACTGTGTATTTGTGCATTTATAGGGATAGAAAGATAGTGTAATAAATGTGTAAATAAACAAATAATAACTTTCATTGATTTGTTTTGCTTCTAGTTCTGAAAACCAAGCACAGGAATTCACTTGGCAGAGTATAAATGAAGCGTTGAAATCATGGCCACCGAAAGCACTTGTCGATGTAATAAACAAGATTAGTCTTCATCCTGCTCTTTGTTGTTGTATATTTATATCTGCAATTAGTTCAAGTTGCAGGTCAATAGCAAAAGCTACGGCTCTGAGAGCTCAAATACTGTACGCACAAGCAGACAGAGAGACAGAAAAAGGAAAAAAAAAAGACAGAGACAGTGGGACGGGGTCTCACTGCAGATGTGCATTCCTCTAGCCAGTGGAGTGATCAAGCTTTAAAATAGAGCTCAACAGGAATGCAAACAGATGAAGCAGAAAGATGAGGCCTGGGGGTGTCTCAGGAGTAGGAGAGGGAAGGTAGGTGGAAGGAGGAATCAGAAAAACAGGCAGCAAGCCCTGTGCTTGAAATTAGATGAACTCTTTCTCGAATGTTGCCCTGCTAAAAGAAAAATGTGGGTCAAAGTTCATGCTGTAACATCGCTCTTTTACATGCTTGAAGGCTTTAAGAAACTCACAGTTGCACATGATCTAAGCAGTACTTCTGTATTGTTAACGTTAACCTTGCCAATAAATCGTGTACTGCAGCATCAGTGCATTGCCTTTGATTCTTTGAAGAGGTGATGCAGTGAAAAGCAGAATCAGAGTCCGCTTTTATTGACCAAGGATTATGATTGTGGCAGTTGCTCAAGCACATGACCGCCAACAAAAAAGAATGATGACATGTATTCAAAACGAGAACAAATGGAACATTAAAATAAGTAATGTTGGACTGAGCACCTTTTATACAGAGAAGTCACGTTAAATTCTTGGAGATGTGCTTGTGAGTCTCATTAGTGGAAGTTAGACAGGAACACTGCAAAACTGGGGCTGCTCCATTGGCAATTATTATTTATTATTTTACATTTCCAGATTTCTTACTTTTGCAGAAAATCATTAGTACTTTTTTTCTTTTGTCTTTATATAAATTGGAGTGAATTAAAAAAAAAAGTTTCTTGAGTGGTGGAAGCAATCGTACAGTTTGTTGGCTGTCAGCTGACCAATAGGAGCTTGTTTTCCCGCTTCACTCCCGTGTGGCAGTAAGACAGAAAAGCACGGTTCCTTAAGTAAGTCCTGTGATGTTAATTTGTCCCAGGTTTTCAGTGGTTCCCTGTTTGATTGCTGTTTATTTTCCTGCTCTAAAATCCATTCAGCTGATTCTGTGCAGAGAGACAGATCGTGTAATTGTTGTTTTGTCCTAGCCAGGCTCACAATGGGCTGTGTGGAAAGAGAAGCCAAGCACCTGGCGTCTCCGTGTAGCATGTGTGTCACTTACAGCAGTGTTTACTGTTCTTCATTCGAGAGGATGCGTCTCGGTTTGGACACCTTTGCGGAGAACCAGCTTTCTTGACCACTTCGCCACTCTGAAACTAAATATACACTCACTAAGAAAAACGAGGCACACCGGGCACCTTGTTGTTTACCTCTGGGATGTTGGCCTACACACGGATTAAAGCCTTCTCTCTCTATAAAAGGAAAACTTGATGGTATTTTTTGCTTCATAAATGTTGTGACTTGTAAAAAAAAATGTTAAAAAATAGTAGGAACAAATTAGCTTTTTGTATTTACAGACTGTAGGCATATCCAAAAAAGAAAGGGGAATCCAAGGTGCTAGGAATTGAAGCACAGCTGACACCTGCATGTTTTGGTTAATGAAAATACTGAAGAAAACATTAGTAATCCTTTTAATGCTTAAATAAAAATATGCAGTGAGAGACGGGATTTAACGTAACCCAGTCTTCTTCATTGTTCTATGAAGCACTCATTAACTCACAGCGGTTTGTTGACGACAGACCTCAAACTGTATAATCTAACTTACTTCACTTGAGCACATGTTCTGTACAGCTCAGTTCAGTTGAACTCACCTTCTAACACCTCATTTTAGCTTGAGAAGGGTACTGTTATTGAGCTTGCTCTGCCTGATTCCCTGTAGACAGCTTTCGCTGGCAGTCCAATCTCTGCTCTAGCCCTGGCCAAAAACCACATGCGCACACAGATACGCTCTGGCTCCACACAGACCTTGATGCAGACTTCTGCGTGCACATATATGTAAACGATCCAGTGGCTTTGTGCATGCACACTCACATATTCATGCGCACACTGAGCCAAATGCAGTCCAAGCCTCCATACTCTTCTCCACACTCATATTTCACTAGTCACTCACAGAGGGCCACGGCAATCAACTTTAAATTAGAGAGAAAGCTGCTCCAAGAACTTGAGGGCTGTTTGCCAGGTCTGAGGCCATACTCTTCTTGGTGTGTGCATGCGTAAGTAAAAGAAAGAGCAGAAGGAGCCAGCTCTTGATATTACACCAACATTGAGAGGCCTAGATAGGGGTCTCTAATCCTCTGTGCTGCTGTTTAAGCAGTTTATCCCCAGTCACCAGCAGGGTTATTATAGTTAACGAAAACTAACGAAATAACGAAAACTAAAATTGAAAAAACATTGTCGTTAACTGAAATA
>JAVDPK010002559.1:792044-813698 GCA_034780415.1 Cichlasoma orientale | reverse complement strand
GCACTAACAGGAAGAACTTGGGGGGGGGGGGGACTATTTATATCTACTCGCTTGGTTGAGTTACTTATGTGGATTTAAAAACACGTCAACTGAATTATTCCTGCAGAGATTTGAGCTGGTCCTAACACATATTCAAACTAACTGCTAAACCACTACACGGTCTAGCCCATATCTTAACAGATGTATAGATAATATCTTAAAATACTCATCAGTTATTTCTTGATGTTGTGTAATACTTTATTTACTTTTGCATTACATTTGCGCTGTGTAAGTGAGTACTAGCGCAAAGCTGGCAAAAACGAGCCCACAGAGAACTTGACTAAATGTCTTTGTTACTGCATTTCTGCTGTAGAAAAAGGCAGCATTTCCTTTGGTGCATGCCCATTTCAGGAAGACTATAGTTATAGTGGGTTGTTAATTTAATTTCTTGGATCGGTTGTTCCAATTCTTGGAAAGACTGGCCACTTTCTGCAGAATGAGACATGACGCAACGTCACTACCTTCCAGCCTTAGGAGCTTTTTTTCTATACATGACTTTACCGTTTTCCCCAGCTTGATTTTTAGTTAATTGCATTATGTATTCATAAACTTGGTATTTTAGGTTAGCTGAGCCTTTGATTGCCCTGTTCATAAACTATTTTGGCATGGCTTAGGTTTATTAAATATTTGCTCGCTCAACCTTAATTGTTAGAGCCACAATTTTTAATTTGGGCTTTTTACAGTGTGGGAAGTGTAGCCAAGGTTCCACTGCTAAGTGGAGCAGGGAAAACAAGCATGTGTCAAGGTCTAAAAAAGTAAGCAACTGGCTTATAGTGTTGAACAGATGCCACATCATAGGCATCATCGGGGATAGAGTCTGCTGCTCTATAAAGTTTTAAAGGATCTCTTCGGGAGATTTAACCTGGATTTAACCTTTGCAGATGCACATGCAGCACTTTACTGAAAATCCACTTATCTGCCTGCATGTTCTGCAACGTTTTCTTTTTTAAAGTTTTGTTAAATTATAACACAATGATTCAGATCAGCCTACGGTGTGAGTAGAAATGGGCCATGAAATATTTGCTCAAACAACTAGAAAGATGTTTTGAATATGGGCTTTTTACAGTGCGTATAGCCAAGGACCCACTGAGGAGAGTAGCAAAAAAACAAACAAACAAAAATACCCAGCTAGAAATGATGGACAGCTAACAGTATGAAAGTCTAGTGTGAGATTTACCATCAGGCTAGACATCCAGCCATGGATCTAAATCAATATTCCCTTTACCCATTTAAGTCTGTCAGCAAATATTTCAGGCTTTTTTCACTTGAGGAATTATTTACAGTAAAGGTAAGTGTAAGGTTTTTATGTAAGTGCAGTAGCATCCAGTTAGAGCGTGCTACACATGTCGTACTAATCCGCCACCTTGTAGCTGGGGGGCCGTTTTGACTGTTGGGTTTTCTCTGTAATTATTGCAGGGTCTTTACCTTACAATATAATGCGCCTTGAGGTGACTGTTTGTTGTGATTTGGTGCTATATAAATAAAATAAAATTGAATAGTTGGTAATGTGTTCTTCTATTTTAAAAGTCCTAACCATTGCTGGTTACAGAGAGCAGTGTCAGCATGTGCACTGTGTCGTTATTCTTTTGCCTTTCTGTGCACTGTTGCGATCTTGAGCGTATACTGAAGTGCAAAAAGCAAAACAAAATGTAGTATATGTTATAATATGTGAGTGTGCTGGGTATCTGCGCCTGCATGTACCTAGGTCTGCAAACATGCTGATCGTCATCAGTGAAATTTTAACTTGTTGAGCGTGATGTGACATCACAGCAATGAATGTAACACTGCTTTGCTGAATCATAGAACACCAGTGGAAAGTGGAGTCTCCGCTCCCCTATCTGGTTTTCAAAAACATCTTTAGGGGATTTAATTTTGCGAGACACTGATGGTGTCTCAGTCTCAACTGCATCATTTTTTGGCAAATGCACACGCAGCACTTACTTGAAAGAAAGACGATGAAATCCTGGATCCACTGATCAGTCTGTATTTTCTTTTCATTGTTAAAACATGTTTAGATCAACTGTGAAATGATGACAGATGAGCTCAAACTTTTTAACCTGCAACTGAGCTTGTGCCAGTAGTAATAAAAAACATGTCATGGTAGGACTTCAAAAATCAAAATAAAATGGTTACAGAATGTCTCAATTTTTGTGGAGATAAACTTTTTTACGTGATATATTTTAGAGTACATTCGTCCTTTAAAATTCTGACTGTGTCACATGACTTCAAATGGACAAATATCTTCAAAATATAGACATTTCAAACAAAGTACAGTAACTTGAATGTGTGAATATGATGAACATTTTCCGTTCTACTTTGGCCTGCATTGATGCTGTTGAATGGGATACTCAAGTATCTTTAGGCCACTGGTGTGGGTTTACATGGTAGACAATAGGTGCAAATGTTCTGACATTGCTATACCCTTCCGTTGTGTTTCGCCTTACGTATCACTCTGCTTTTGTTTTGCCCTCAGATCATTGTGAAGTCACCATCCTATTTGGCTTACATTAAGTCCCACCATTATCCGTATTATTTTATTCACAACACTCTAAATCAGTGTCTAAAATTTACTAAACACATTGTAACCATTGCTTAGACATTGGCAGGCTCACAGCACTTACATAAGCCAAACACAACACCTTCTTCGTCTGATGAAACGTTAGTTTATTTTATGGTTTAAACAAACACATGATGTGTTTTGCTGAGATGCCAAGAACCAGAGGTGGATGTGTTAAAAGTGCTTTTGAGCAAACACGAGTCCAGCATATTTGTATTGCTAATATAATACAATATTATCATGGAAGTAATGTAGTTCTTCAAAATCTGCTGTGGGTGGTAACATAGGAAGGAGTAGGGTTTGGGCACAGTTATTTTCATTGTTGAACTGTTTTATAGTCTCAGCTAATGATACGTGGCAACTTTTTCTTTTTTCATGTTCTTCACATGCACATACATGTTAGGGCCTTTAAGAATTATGACAAAGATTGAGAAGGCAGCAGTGAAAAAGTATATTGTTCAAATTCTGGAGCACAATGAAATCTTTTTAAAAAAAGATGACGTACGTTCAAATAAAGGTCATTGATGCCAAATAAGAGTTTCTTTGTAGAGTCTTTAACTTATGATTGAATAGCTTACCTTGAACCAAACTGAGCCACTTATGCTCCAGTGCAGTCCCGGACTAAATTATTGTAAGTGTCAACAATGTTGTGCACCTACAAGTGCTCAAATTCCTTTTGTTTGAGGTGGTCTTTGGAAAGGATATATGATATTGTGCAAAGGCCTTGAGCCACAACTCATTTCTTTATATTGTGTTTCAAAGAAATCCGACTTTTTTAGTGGCCTTGACTAATAGTTCTACAGGCACTTTAATACGAGCCGCCTGTTGCAAAATTCCCATTTCTTCTTTTTGCAAAAACTGCCAAAGATAACAGTTTGACAGGCATAAAATAGTATTTTTGCACCAAAAAGGTGATTCCCAAAGAGCTATTAGCTGAAACGTGGCATATCTCTGCATGGTGTGCAGTGTGTCCTTAAATAATTTGAGGAAACTAGACACGCGGAGGACAAAAGAAGAAGTCGTAGACCTGGGGAAAAAAATTATCAGCAGATAAATGGTAGCTGAAAGTCATGCCCTTAAGAAATAGGAAAAGAAATCCAGTATAGAGCTGACACAGGACCTGAGAGATGCATCTGGCCCTTCAGTTGATCCATTTGCTGCTCTCTGAAGCCTCATCAGGAATGGTCTCAGTGGAAGGGTGGCTGTCAAAAAGCCGTGCCTAAGGAAGGGGAGCAGGGAGAAAAGGCTTAGGTATGCCAAATTACACAAAGAAGTGGACTGAAAATCAACAGCAAGAGGTCTCATGGAGTGATTAATCCAAATTTAAAAGTGTTGGCTCAAATCAATGTTGATATATACAGAGGGCAGGTGAGAGGTACTACTGTGAGTGTCTACAGCTATCTGTAAAACACAATGGCGGCTCTGTCATCATTTGGGGCTGCATTTCATCCAGCCTGTGGTGATCTTGTCAAAATTGATGGAATTATGAAAGTAGAAAAGTAGTCATATTTTGATCCATCATGCAGTACCATCTGGAAAGTATCTTGGGAACGATGCCATTTTTCAGCATGAAAATGATCCCAAACGCACTTCCAGTGCAGAAAGCATACCTGGATAGAAAAACACAGTGGAACACTATCAGTCATGGATTGGCCTCAGCATTATTGAAGCAGTGTTGGATCGTCTTGACAGAGAGCAGAACAAAAAGCAGCCAACATCCAATTAGGAGCTTTGAATGTCCTTCAAGAAGTCTGGAGAACTAGTCCTGAAGGCTCCAGCCTGTGTTACAGAATAAAGGTAGTCACACCAAATATTGACTTTCAAGCTCATTATAATTGAATATACTCTGAAACATATTTCAATAAATTGTTGCACCTTTTTCCAAAGAAATGAGAAATGAGGGGTGACTTCTGCACAACACCGTATATATGTTTAAAAATCAACGAGCTTAAAGCCACTCTCTTAGAAATATTTTTAAAATAACTTCACTCTTATGCCATGACCATACCATACCATTAAAGACATTTTAAATGTTAATTGAAAAGATGGTGCCTTAGAGTTCTTTGATTTTTAAACAAACACTTCCTGCTTGGGAAGAAAAAAAATCTTGGCCCAGCATATGTGTTATATGAGCACATATCCGTTCAGCAATGTTATATAATTCTAGTATCATGCAGTAATGGGAAACTTGAGTGTGTATTAGGCTAAATAGAAGAAGAGAAAAAACTCCACTACAATCGGAGGTGGCAGTTAGTTAATGATGTGTTTGATTTTCTTGCCTACTCGTCTTTCTGTTTCTTGGGATTTCATACCACACAAAACTGTTAGATAAGCAAATGGAGGTCGCTGCGGCCTTCTGCCTCACCCTTGATGTTTTCTTTTATGAACCACGTTTCTCTCTGACATTGAAAGAAGTGAAGTTTCTGTACAAATAAAAGGAGGGAGCTCTTACCTCGTGATGACTTCATCAGACTATTGATCAACCCACAATCAGCCCACCACCCTTTTCTGTAGAAACATGACATTGAACAATTTATAAAAGTGAAGTTGAGTTGTGAACAACTTTGTAGAAATAAGCAACTTTTAAAGCGTTATAAAATTATGTCAGGTGCTCCTTTTTCTTTGCTGTAGGGCAATCCAGATTTTCTCGGTTTAATCAATTTTTTTTCTCTAAGGAAGTGCAATAACTGATATACGTCTAATATAGATAAAGAAGAGTCTTTTTTGAGTTTTTCCTCATCTTTCTTTTACTCACAATGTACAGGAAGACATCCGTAATGTTGCATCTCGTTGTAAACATTAAATGTGTCGCAAGTGCTGTAGTCAACTAACAAAGGATGGAAGCATTTAAAGCTCAGTGCACCTTCTCACATTCACACAGCTGACCAATCATGGCATGAAGTATGATGAGAGGGTTTCTGAAATTATCCAGTCATCCAGCAGGAAGTTCTTAGAGAGTATCATTCCCTTATCTCATTTCTCAGTTCGTACATCTTTGATTCCTTTCCTCACCTCCTCTCCGCGTGCGTCAGTCCCTCCCACCTCAGACACGAGAGGAAGAGATGTGAGGAGATAGGAGTCAAAGCAACAGGCATTTTACAAAGTGAGCCATCCGTGGTTGGCAGCTGTCAGTTTAAAGCAATGTCAATTAGCTATGACTGGTGGCACAGCTGCATTATGCTTTGTGGTACTCTGTTGAATAAGCTTAAAAAGTTATAATAGATAGAAGTTATAATACACTATGGTAAATTGCTATAAATCTACCTTAGATTTACTTTGCATGAAGAGCTAATTAGGAAATGTAAGCATGCTGACATGCTTAGTGCTGACGCAAATATGTTTATGTGAAAATAGCAGCATGTTCCATAGCTTAGTTTAAGGATGCTAGTAGATAATTAGAGCCTCAGCCTTCATTTGATTAAACTGAGTAATAAAAAGTACATCCCATAATACCACCAACAGGCAATAGTACTGGCCCTTTATTAGCCCTGTACTTTTTACACTTTGCACATCTTGGAAAGGAAATGGAAAATTTATAGAATACTTGAAGATGGATGACTTCTCCAGCACATGTGGAGCTGAAGATCTCTTTTTTTTGGCAAATGGAAACACAAAATCTTTTCCAACATATTTTCACTTTTGTTTTATTTGGGAAATCTGTTTTTAATTTGGAGAAAAAAATATCTCTCAACAGTTCCACCACTGAGAGATGGAGGCAAACAGTGGTATTGGCCAAGGTCTTTGCGTTTTTGGTCTTTGGAGAGCCTCTGATACAGAATTTTCAGTAATAAGGAAGAAGCATGTACAGCCTGATTTCTCAAGTAATTGCACGGAACACGTTTCTAAGCCATTTATGCGTTGGTATGTAGTTTCCACTGTGAGGAAATTAACAGAAGAAATGGAAAATTCAGGTTGTTAACAAAGACATTTTTGTTTTCATACCAATTTTCTTGTACAAAATGGACCCAGAATGGCAATGATGATGATGATGATGATGATAATGCTGCTGCTGCTTCTCTTGTTAATGCTTTGAAATAACTCCTAATCATTTATGCCACCTCTATTCCTGACTCTGTCTCTCTGTCTTTCTAGATGCCAGGCCTTTTGTTCAGCCCTGTGTGTCTGACAGTCATCTGGTTTTTATCGTGGTCACTGTGTCCCAGTTGTGCTCAGATTTGGACCGATGAAGGTAACACACACGTGCACACACACACACACACACGCACACACATTTGAACACTTCGCAGAAAGACCTTTTTCTTTTTTTAGCAAAAAGATCTGTGACTGTGTGCTTTCAAATTCATGTGCAAACACGTGCACTTACACACACCTTGTGTTAAGGATCAGGCACGGATTCCTGTGTGAACTATTTCGGGCGCTCTTGACTTATCTTGACTCCAATTACTTATGAGACATAAAGCTGCTGCAAAAGAATGGAAGGAGGAAACGTATGCTTGAATTATTTAAAAAGAAAACACTGCAATTATTACGAAATCCTAACACATTGTTGTTCTCATTGCTCACTTTTGTTCCAACAAGAATTCTATTGTTGCAGCTCTTTTGCGTCACTGCAGTGACTCTTTCTTTTTTCTTTCTTTCTTTCTTCCTTAATTACTCGAACAAAAGAACTGGAAGGGAAAACTCAAAGTTTTCCCTTCCAGTTCTTTTTTTTTTTTTCCTGCAGCAGTTCCACACTCACTTTTTATTGTTTGGAAAATACCAAGTTTCACACAGCTTGCAATTTCTGTGTCCACCCCTGCCATCTGATTTCAATGTCAGGAGAAACCTGCAGCCTTCCTGTGCGTGCTGGCGTGCATGTGTGCGCGTGTCCATGTATGTGGGTTTGTGGACTTAAATGCATGTTTGTGTGTGTGTGTGTGTGTGTGGTTTTATGTCTGTGTGCTCTTGTGCACATGTCTGGGTCCTCTTGCCAGAGGCAGAATCAGATATGAGTGGAACGCTGCGGGTTTGGGGAATAATGTACTTCACTGCCAATAAAACATGAATGCACACATTCAGACCAGCCAAATCTTTGCACTGCACCAAGGCCCCAGGTAGGACACATACATGCTCACACACTCACATACAGAAACAGCGGGAGGATTTTATATGTGTGTGTGTGTTTTTGGTGGTTAAAGGGGAAAGAAAATCTGGTTTAAGCTGGTGGGAGAGGCCCTGCAAAAACAAAGGTAGGTAGAGTGACACAGAAGATGAAACAATAAGAAAAGATAAAGGTAAAAGGTAATAATTAACCCGCTGTCATTTTTTTGTTGTACGGACACAAGTAAAGTTGAATGATTAATCCTTTTTAATATAGAAGTTGCAGTGCAATGGGCGCTGGTTTAGCTCACAGGTTAAGCAGGTTCCCGTATGCCTCTCTCTACCTGCTTTCCTGTCTCCTTTTTGCTGCACTAATAAAGGTAAAAAGTCCCAAAAAAATTGAAATAAAGAAATTGGCATACAGAATATTCATTACATGTAAAGTGAAATATTGGAATGGAAGCAACCAGCTTGTGGCATCACTGAGGTTGCTATTGAATCTGGGGTTGCTTTGATAGTGGACTTCAGCTCGTACTCATTTTAAGGTCAGGTGTTTCTCATCTTCCTGACGGTACCTCGTAGGTACAGGTCAGGTGAGTTGGCTGCCCAACCACAGTAATGGCATCAGAAACTTCACTCTGGACTTCAAACACTTTAGATTCTGTGCCTTGTCACTCTTCTTCCAGACTCCAGGACCTTGATTTCCAAATGAAATGCAAAAGTTCCTTTAATCTGACCAGATGTCTTTGGACCACTGGGCAACAGTCGAGTTCTTTTTCTCCTTAACACCAATGAAAGATGCTTCCAACAGTCTTTCTGGATCAGAGGTGGTGTGATTCTGGCTGTGTGTGGTGGCTTTTGATGCACTGACACCAGCTTCAGTGCCCTCCTTGTGAAACTCTTCAAAGTTGTTGAATCAACTTTTTTTTTTTTTTTTGGCAATTCTCTCAAGGCTTCAGTCTGTTGTGTGAGCACCCTTTCTTACCACACTTTTCCCTTCCAGGCAAATTTGCATTAATATCCTTTGATATAACACTCTGTAAACAACCAGGCTGACGGTTGTCAGTTGTCATCTTGACACCTGTCAAGTCAGCCGTCTTCCCCCTTAAGTCTGGCTGTGTGTACTAAACTTTAATTGGAAAGTGTTAACACTCACTTTGAAAGTTTTAGATGTCTCTTTCTAACGTCTCTATTTCTAACGTCTCTCAACTTTGTGTTCTGCTCTTTGTGCATTTGTCTGCTATACTCAGAAATGTAAATGCAACCACAAAATCTCTGTGGTACATTGTTACTCTTTTACCAGCTGTCTCAACTGCTGTCAGTAAGTTCTTCATCTTGAGTATGTGTCAAATTTAATTTAGGATTAACTTAGTTGGTCCCTGATGGGCATATGAGGTTATTGTAGAAGGGGGAAAATAATATATGTAACAACATTAAAGTGCCTCTCTTTCTCCATGTGCCTCATCTCCGCCCAGCAAAATAGGTTTCAGGTTGCTCTGTGAAGCCATTTTATTCAGCTTTAAAAATGCAGAATCACAAACCTGGGACAGATTGTTTGCTACCAAAGGAGGAGAGGCCAGCGGGGAGTAAGCACGCCTGAGTGATTGAGGTTAAAATTAATGAAGGTGTGTTCGTGGCAGACTGGCAGTCAAAGTGTTTTCTTTTTTTCTCCACTCTAGATCTACTATAAATGCCAGCATTCACATTATGCGGCCAAGCTAAACATGCATGCACATACTGGAGATAGTGTATCAAGTTTGCAAATTACTGCAGTCACCTCAAATATTTGCTCAGGTATACACTACACTTAGTATTCCTTCAAATCTACACCACCCTGCAATTTTGTGTGATGGTGTGTTATAGTTTTGCAGATTACAATGAATAGTATTAATATCAAAACGCTGTATCCAGATTCATTAGTATCCATTGTTGCTGCATTTAAACCTACGAATTTCAATTGGAGATGACCTTTTGAAACTACAAGGCTCCATCTGTATCTAGTCTTACATTGTTTATGATGTTGCATTAAGTTAAAGTTTCATTGTATTGTAGGAAGTGACCTTTTGTTAATGCACCACCCTCACACCAACGTACATGCAGAAACTGTGCCTTCAAACAAATCATCAGGACTTTTGTAGGGGATAGTACGGCAGCTTGTTCTTGGTATTTTCCTAAAATGTTTAACTGATCCTCTGTCCATTATTAAAAGGTTTCCAGAGTGGATTTGCTGATACAAAGTAATATTACTTTAATGATGGAGTAGCTTTATACTGCGTGCCAAAGTCTCCTCAGCCTGGTGTCTGCAAGGATCCCTTACCTTGTTTGGTCATGTTATTGTGACACGGCAGAATATACTGTAAATGGTGCCGCTTGAATCACATTAATACAGACAATGCTGACACGTGGTATGTTAGATTGTGCAGTGTGCAGATACTGCAAGCCAGACAGCAAAGAGCTTTAATATTTTATGCGATGTCTGTGTTTGCAGTGTCAGGCGTGCAGTATGGGCGCTTGGAGTCAAATGTGACACTGGCATGCGGAAAGTCGCAAATCAGGTAAGGAAAGAAAAGGAGCAACACGCTAGCAAAGTCACAGTGGTGTTTGAAAGAGTTTTTCAGTAAAGCAGCTATGTGTATTACACCCAGGGCAAATTTATCATAAACTTTTTAATGATAATAATTATATTAAAAAAAACTGCCAGAATAATTGATTTTTAAGTTATTTACTGAATTCAGAAAGTTCATTTTTAATGTTGGTGTCCAATGAAGTTAGTCACTGTCCCCGGTCACACAGGATTAGAAACCAGTTTTTTACAATTTTATTTTAATAAAAATAAATAAATAAAAAACAGTTTTTGATCGTCTGGCAACTACCAGTCATTAGGGAAACATGAGCATTTCCCGACAGTTTGAGAGTGGTTGCTGCAAGGCACAATTTTTACTTTGAAGGCAAATGGTTTCTTTCACCGTTTGTGTTGGACTTTTTCAAGTATCACTTTTCAACAGTCGCCTCAAGGTCCTTTATATTGTAAGGTAAAGACCCTAGAATAATTACAGAGAAAACCCAACAGTCAAAATGACCCCGTGGATAAGCAAGCACTTGGCGACAGTGGGAAGGAAAAACTCCCTTTTAACAGGAAGAAACCTCTGGCAGAATCAGGCTCAGGGAGGGGCAGCCATCTGCTGCAACCGGTTGGGGCTGAGAGAAGAGAGACGGGACAAAGGACAAACTGTGGAAGAGAGCCAGAGGTTAATAATAACTAAGTTATTATTAACATGATGTGTAAGCACATCACTACTGCTCGGTGGTTAGTTAGCGAGTGCTTGTAGTCAGGTAAAAGTCTTCCATGCAGACCGTGGGTGAACACGGCAATCGCAAGCAATCAAAGCAATCAAAAGGAGGTTTTTAGTGCTGCACCCTCTTTGCAACCAATTTCACCCAGCAACCACTTGCCAACAGCTGGGAATACACTTTTCACTGGCGATTGAAGGTGGCTAGGGGGATCGCTGAGTGGTCTCTTAAGTAAAGTTTTCTGCCCATACAGCTACTATTAGCGTCAATAGCTACAAGTCAACAGTTATCATTAATTTTGTTAACTTTACTTGTAGCTACTTCTTCATAATGAAGTTACGTAATGTGAATGTACATGACTTAATGTGAATTATGGACATAACAGACTCCAGCCATAACAGAGAATAAGGTTTGCATAAGTCCTCTCAAGTATAATAACCAAAGTCTAACATGTCCCTAACCAGGTTACCTGTGGTGTGGCATCTCAACCACAGCCCAGTGTTACCATGGCATCAAGTGACATCAGATGGAAAGTTAGTCCTGCTGCGCGCCAACCATTCAGCGCAGGGCATCTACAGATGCTATGACAACAGTGGGGTCCTCCTCCATTCGATTGAACTCAGGCTGGGCCGTAAGTGTTGCTGTGACTTGTTTAAGCTCACTCTTATTTCAGGAGTTAGCTCTATGTAAATGTCTGCTGTGCATCTAGTCTTTCGCTGTGGGACTGTAACCTTAAAAATGTATTTTTTTTAAGCAGAAAAGGGCCTGTATCCTTTGTGTTTTAGGTCTCATATACAGACTCAGCCTATCAGTCCTCTACAGATCAGAGAGGACGTTTCTGTTTCTGCCACCGACAATTTCTCATCTCTCTTTTGAATTTGTCTCAACATATTTTTGTTTCCCTCTAGATCTCTTTTTCTTTAATGAAGGGGTTTAACAGGACAAACTTACTGAAACAGTGATAATCGGAGCATGAGTGCTGGTCCTCAGAGGAAACTGGTCTTATCAGCCATCAATTAGACAAAGAGCTCCACTTCCTATAACTGTCTTACACAGGAAGCAGCTCTCTAAATAGGCTTCTTTTTGAAGTTTGGGGAGTTTTTCCAATTACTGGTCAAGCTTTATTCAATATTTTGGTTAATGTTCGGGAAACTAGGGCACAGACGCAGAGATGTTAATTTTAGACTCGAGGACCAGACAAATACACTTAAAAAAATAGTACAACATCTTACAGGGCTCTTAAAAATCATTTTTCCCTCTCTGTCCTGAAAATGAGCTGTGTTTTACTACTGTTTCCCAGATCCCCCTGGGCTGCTGAGCATTTCCTGTCAAGTGCCCAATCACACGTATGTTCACTGCTCCTGGGTGGAATCCGTCACGACCTTCCTGCCAGCAAAGTATAATGCCTCCTTTGGGTAAGAGCTAGCTACTGCAGCTGAAACATCCATTGTCACATCCCAAATGGGCTATAAAGATAGTCTAAATATAAAGAAAATGCCACAGAGTCCCTCTCACTTATCATATGGCTCTTAAGCTTGGCACACACACTTTTTCTAGCTGAAATGTTCTCAAATATGAAACAACACATACTTAAAGTATGTTTTCATTGACTGCAGCAGATGCTAGTAGTGAAAGAATCAGTCCACTACACGAGCCTCTTAAGGACTGCTCAGGAATGATTCAGCTGATCCAACAAATAAATAAGTGTAAACAGCTGCAGTCACAATATGAGTTTTCCATAACATGTTGCTGCAAATTGTTAACAAGATGTAAATGCTGAAAAACAAAAGGGCTTTTAGAACTGTTCCTTTTTGCTGTTGAGGTAAATAATTTTATTTCACCGTCTCTCTGGGAAATATTTGGCACACTTAAAATGAAATCTTATTGGGAGTGATTCTTAAGGATTAATCTGGAATTTACAGACCACACATTACATAACTTGATATGTTCACTGTAAACACCAGCTGAGCCTAAGTGGAACAGACTCCGTCGTACTGTCTGACATCCACAGTCAGCCGGACATTTGTTTAGCTGCTTCAATATTGAGCGGTGATGAACTAGTTATACTGTTTTTGGAGTTCTCAGCACATATTTTGGCTGTAATTTACCCTAAATAACATTTTTTGTGTGTTTTTAAGGAGTGGTCAAGATTGGAGCCCATGCATCATGGACGTCACCAAGAAGCACTGCGATGTATATCACCCTGCTTTCTGGCTGGCCACCCATACCCTTAGAATCACAGCGACAAATGCTCTTGGCTTTACAACGACAAATAAAACTTTAAAGTTAAATCGCCTATGTAAGATCACACTAAACACGCATGTAGTGCAGATCTTAAAATATATCTATTTTTATGTTTTTAACACCTGAATCTAATGCTAAATCAAATTTTATTTAATTCTGTTTTTTTTCCAGTAAAACCAGACCCTCCGGAGTCAGTATTGGTGGAAAAGATTGAAGGGTATCCAAAGAAGCTGCTAGTCTCATGGAAAATTCCCTCTTCCTGGCCGGTGCATGATGCTTTCCCTCTGGTGTTTCAGATCAGATACAGGCCACAGGGCTCTATGTACTGGTCAGAGGTCAGTAAGCAAAGCCGTCGTTTTCACTGCAGTGCTGATGCGGGTGCGGTTTGGGCTAAATTTGAGCATCTACATTGGAGAAAATATAACAAATGTTTCAAATATTTGACCAGCAGTTGGAAATAAATTAATATTTATCAGCTGATAAGGCAAAACGTTCTGCTTTTATAAATTGAGACCCAGCAAATAAACGAGAATAGAGTATTAAAATACATGCAACTGTTTCATTGCTTTTGTTTAGTTAAGTCACTCTTAACACACACCACGGCTAAACACAGTAAAAGAAGTGTTCGTCATGAACTTATCTTGTGTGTGTGTGTGTGTGTGTGTGTGTGTGTGTGTGTGTGTGTGTGTGTGTTCATTCACTGACATTTTCCTCCCTCTTTCAACCAGATTTACTGTTCTGGGAATTCAGTTGTGATATTGGATGCCCTGGCAGGCCACCTCCACCAGGTTCAGGTGCGAGCCCATGACGAGGTGGACCCAGAGAGCCAGTGGAGTGAATGGACTCCCTTGCTTCTGGGCAGGACCTGGGAAGGTCAGAGGCAACATTAAAATAGTGCACATCAGTCATTTTATTTTATAGAGACAATTTACAATTCAAAAATCAATCAAATGATCAATGATATGATCAAATAAACATCTCTGGATATGTCTCCTTTTTACTGATGCAAATAAATAACTTACTACTGGTCTGTGTTTGCCTTACAGACTACGCCACCCCTGAACCTCATGATGAACCGGACATCTATCAACCCTTTCCCCCCCCTACCAATTCAAAACCTGAAGCCTCCACTCCGAAGTCATACAGTAAGATTCATGTTACACCAAATCAAAATTGTCATTAGAATCAGAAGTGGTTATGCTGCGGATCAACTGGAGTGCGGTTAATGCCATTGGATTAGTACTGCACCACCTAGGCGTTGCAACAATCAAGTTGATCAAATCTTAGATCAGTTGTCAAACACTGATGGGTCTTGCTTTATCCCCTCTCCCTAGGTTTTAGTCAGCTGACTCCAACAGCTAGGAAGCTGAGAGGCATTATTTACGGTTATTAGAGGAATTAAACACATAGCATTGCATTGTATTGCTTTCCTACAGCACTTTATAGACAGGTTTTTCTGGGTCTTTGACTGCTTCAGTAGTCCCTTCACTTAATGTGGAAGGCCTGACCTCTTGTTTTGTAAAAATTAAAACTTTTTAGCTGACTCCCAGACTTAGGTTTAGGTTAGGAGAATAGTCTGGCACTCAGTTGTGGTCATTAAATTTAAGGGGAAGAGGCTCGGGGATGCATTAATGCCTATGAATGTCATCACAGAGACAGCCGAGTGTACATTCTCTTGTGTGTATGTGCGGTCTTCCTTCCCCTCACACAGACTGGGGCAGGCAGCAGTCACTCCAGGGGAAATAACAGTACCAGAGAACAACTTTTAGCCAAAATATGAGAACCTCTTATCCGAATGACTTTAAGTGCACTTGACACTGCACTTACTCCAGTTCCCAGCAACACGCCCCACAAGTTTGAAGTGGATCACATGAACAGTTATTGAGATAGAGAAGAACAGAGAGAAAAACATTTTTTTTTTAATGATAGTTCTTCAATTCATCTATAAGACCTTTTTGATGAAATCATTTTCATTAGATAAAAATGGTTGACAACCACCGAACCTTGTGAATCATAGCTTAATGAGAGCAGGACAAGATGTTTTTTCCCTTGTGTTTTGGCAGCATTGATAAGCCTCATCAGGGATTAATGTAGCAGCCAGCTCTACGGAGGCATATTTACAGTTATTACACTCTTGATAGAACAGTGCAAGTAGCTTGTGCCTGGCTTCATCACCAAATTACATATAATTGCACTAATTGGTACCTGTGGGATGTCATGTTTTCTACGATGCTGTGTGTGCCCTGGATGATAAGTTAAGTACATAGCAGCTCAGGTATACATGGGCGAAAAACAGAGTTAAAAGCAGCCTGCAGCTGCAAGCATGCCGTCTAAAAAATACATGCAGGATACGCACAACAAGTATACACACACCCACACACAGTATATACAAGGAGACAACTATGGGTTTGTCAGCGGAGTACAGGCTAAAAGACGCTGACCGGTGCTGTTGGATTATTTAAGTTGGTGTCTTGTGAACCAGATGTCTTCTTCTATTTGTGTCAGCATGGGAGAGAATTCACTGTCGTTTGCAGATGTGCTCATAAATCGCTCTTTAATGTTGCTTTTATTTTGGATGTGTTGTTACTTTTACAGTTCAGGATGATGTTTTCTCTTGTTTGTGTGTGTGAAAGCGAGTTGTTTACTCCTCTCAGTATAATAAATGCATGTTTGGGTGAAAAGCCATAATGGCAGATTTCAAATTAACTTCTCAGCAGGGAGTAATTAAATCCAGGAACACACACACAGCTTTTTTTTTTTCCTTTCCATTTTTGTCTCGCAGAGATGTGTAAACTATTTTTTGCCTCCACGTTTTTTGTGATTTTTGATTTCGATTTTCTTTAATTCACTGCACTTTTACATCTGCGTCTTCCATCGTGTGTGTGTGTGTGTGTGTGTGTGTGTGTGTGTGTGTTTCTCTCTCTCCAGCACGTTCTCTTTGATTTCTCTCTCTCTCTCTCAGTACCTCCAACCCTGCTTGTTTTGCTGAACCTCCCTTCTCGTTTTGCTCCTCTTCTCTTCCCACCCAGATCCTAAACATGGGGATGAAGGTAATTTAGGTCTGGTGATTCTCCTGGTTTTGTTCTCCGTGGTCATCCTCACCACCATCTTTTCCCTCATCTTTGTTGTGTGGTAAGACAAACACACACACAGACATATCCCACATCCACAGGCCATGACTGTGTGGTCTGTATCTCTTTGTTTTTCTTTGAGTGAGATATATATTTTTTTGCAAAGCCTGGCATTTTTAAGCTTTTTGTCAGTGTTTATGTTTCATTTTTATATGTCTAGGATGAGACAGAGGCGACGTGATCATGCCACCAAACAAGAACTCACCTCTATGGTCAAGATGAAGTCCATGCCGATCTAATGTGAGGCACTGTTAATTATTAGTTTCTATAGGCTTTCTGTCACTTTTATCCCCCTCCTTTACGTTCACTATGCTGCATATAAGAACAAGTCGAGTTCAAACTGAAGACCACACATGGCTGTTTTTGTTCTTAGATGGGCGTGTTTGGCAGCTTTGACCATCTCAGACATCTGAATGGTGAAAAACCTCTGTGGCAAGGAGCTAATTAAACTCCTAATTAAGTGTCACTTCTTTCAGATTTATATAAGTACAGCAAAATGCCGTCAAAAGGGCACTAAGCCAGTGAGCCGCTGCCTAAAGAAGAACCAAAATGGTTCAAAAGAGTGCTATAAACAACGTTCAGACAACCCTTCAGATAGCCAGCCAACTTGTGATTATAAGGCTAACACACACACACACACACACACACACACACATGCACACACAGATTATAACCCTGTAAGTATGGCTGCATATCTGTCATCCAGCTCTGCTATTTAAATCTGTGCTTTCAAGCCTGTCGTTAATTACGTTATGATTTATGCATGTTTCGTAAAGCTGGCTTTTCTCTTGCACTTTCCTCCGCTCTGATCTCCTTCGTGTGCTCCCTACCCGTCTTCATTTTTCATTAACTTTGCTTTCCTCTCATCTCAGGTTCATTTGAAACACCTTCAACCCATCAGCTCCGTCTGGGGCTTCACCAGTGAGTCAGCCTGTACTATTACACGCTGTTAACATGCTGACCGTCCATATTCGGCTACATTAACTACAGAGCATCACTCAGAGTCCATCCAGTATCCAGGACAACAGGAACAAACCCATGTAAAGAACTCGGCAAAGTAAGGTTTTTACCGGTTTATAACAGCTGATTGATGGGTCATTTTAGAAAGACTTCCTTGGACATATTCAGTGGTTACAAGTGCACTACCCATAATGCATCACGAGACTCCTACAGTACCTGCCGTCCATGGGTAGAGGGACAGTCCTGTTCACTTCAGCAATGCACACTACTCAGCAGACTGTGGGAGCGACACTGCACCAGGACATTAGCGTGCTCTGTCAAGTCTCCTCAAACTTTTTGACTTTTAAACAAGTAAGGAAAAACAAGTGCAGCTGCCAAACAGGAGCAAGGGGGGACATTGTTTCTGGAACAACTTCTCACCCAGAACTCCTCACATTCTCATTCACTGTGAGAAGTAACACATTGCTGTGTGTTCATTCTCACATCGACTGATCGACCGACTCAATGCTGTGAAGGAAGCAAAACTTCTGTTAATTTCTGTGTGTCTGATGCCAAAGAAGCAATGACGGGCATTATGGGCTCAGCTGGGAGGCAGGGAGCAACCTGCCACCCGCTCCTGGCTTGAGGGAGAATGTGGACATAGAGAATAAGGTCCGGGGTGGGCAGGTTGGGTTTAATAGATTTCATTTATGACAAGTGATTTTATGTTGCATGATATTCCTGTTATGTTGTTTGGCATATTAGGTAAATGTTTTGTTTCTTTTGTTGTAGTTCTTTCTGTCCATCCATCCACTGTGCGAATGAAAGACTCACAAAGGAGAAAGAGTGAGAGAGATACTGGCCTTTCACAGATCACCAGCATTATGACGTTACATAGATTCTTAGTCATCTAGAGAATATTAGAGCGTAGATATTCAGAGTCACTGTCATTTAAAATAAAATGGGGGTGTAATATGTTGTGTTCGTATTCATTATTAAGTCAAACAATAAAATGATAAAGAAAATAAAGGAGCAAATCTGAAAAGCTGGAACTTAAACTGTTAATTGGAATATATTAAAACAGCTGTCAATCCACTCATAAACCGACTGGTACAGTCATACTTTTAGAGACAAAATTTGACATGATAAGGCTATTATTTTTACAAAAAAAAAAAAAATCTTAAATTATTTTTTATTTTATTTTTAAAACAAGTTACAAAATTCGAGTAATGTTACTGATGAAATGAGGCTACAGATTTAGAAAGATACCTCTGAGGGGACAAAAGCAAGCTACGAAGTGTTTCGTTTTATTTTCAACCAAAACATGGAAAGTGATGCAGAAAGTGCTGCATTCAATGTCAGCAGGAGCAATACGTGTACTCCGCATCTGTCCGTACACGAGGGAGGTGGCTCGTGGGTGGTTACTACAGTTTTATACACCGCAGTAACTAACAAAGAAAGCGGTATGCAGCAGTAGGCTTTCACTACGGTTAGTAAAATGAATGTAAATGATGGTTTTAGGATGCTGACTTTTTTTCTTTTTTTTTTGGAGAGGGAAACAGTAAAGTCTGGGGAGAGGACACAAACAGTGGGGCATTGGCACAGATCAAACTGTTGCCATCGACTGTAGCAATTGTACAAATCCAAGAACAGTAAAGTATTCCCCCGGCTGCTCGGTTAACGTTTGAGTTTATGCAGCTAGATCAGTGCGTGCTGGGCGGTGGTGGAGGTGAGCGTGTACGCAATAAACTGACAAGAGTAACCCTCGCTCACTGTACATCTGTCTCCTCATGGAAAACATTTGATTTCTGGGTGGCCAGCACTTAAAAATACCTCCGTACAGCTTGTCTGCTTTAGCCCTGCTTTTTCACACCTGTGCCTATAAACCTCGCGTCCTGCCTAGCTTTCTGCCACAGATGGAAGCGAGAGGCTCTTCTGCTTGAGAAGCACACGTCAAATGTTTTTTCTTTTCTGCTGGTTTGGTGGTTCTATGTTGCTCATCCAGGGCTGCGTAGTTTCTTTTGCCGACTGTCGTTTCAGAAACGCAAGGTGCACCTAAGTCAAACTTTTTCTTTTCTTTTTCCCCAGTTTGACAACTGTATTGTCTCTCAAGCTAGCTCCACATATTATGCATGGATCCAGTTGAAGCTTTTTTGTATATTATTGTATATCAAACTTTAAAAAAAAAAATACATACGTATGTTACATGTGATGTTTATATTAAAGGAAAGTCATCTTTGGGGTAGATTCACAGACATGGTTTAGCTCAGTCTTTTTAATGAATCTATGATTTCTTGCAAATATTAGCAGACAGATTATGTAAGTAAACATATTAAATGCTCCCTTTCAAGCACTGTAGGTCAATACTAAAACTGATTTGACAAATTGGATGCAAATACAGTGTTAGTGAAGGGAGCTTTCCATAATATTAATGACCTGGGGTAAGCCATTTCTGGAGAGTCTTCCCAGTATTGTGTATGTGTGTCTTTTTCCCCAGTTATATGAAGCTGTGTTACTGTACGATTACTGTATGGACAACGTGTTTACTGAATTAGTCCTTATCCATTGTTTAATAGCATTTTTTTTTTTTAAAGTCCGAACCACAAATGGATACTTTCTTTTCTCCAACTCTTCCTCCGTTCTGGTGGCAACATTCGCAAATAACTGAAAGTAGTTTTATTTTTAAAATTGTTCACCAAGTCAATTTGAAAACCGACCCTTTACTTCCTGTTTAAATGTGTTCCAGTAAACGATTCTGATGGATGGGAGCTATAAAAAGATGTATTTGGAGTTTTTTTTGAAAGCACTATTTCATTTTAATTTCTTCAGTTTTGTGTTATTATTGTTGGTCCAATGAATGTCCGCTTTCTTTTTTTTAATCATTTTCAGGTCATTAGGTATCTATATAGTAAATTATTTTTTGTGTGCCTGTATTGTCCTTCACGGTCCAGTTGAAGAGACTTTAATCAAGAGGCGTGACTCATACAAAATATTCAGTTTCATACAGCCAAACTACACGAGGATGATTTCTTAACAAAAAAAAAAGATACTAAATATGACACAAGATGAGCCACTTTGCCATATTTGCTGCATTTATAGGTAATAAAGTTAATATTTTTCCAATCTAAACAGTGATATAAAAGTGAAATAACTTAAGATATTTTTGTGATGAATATTCAAAGTAAACTTTGATCAGGAAATTGTATAACTCATCCATCAGATTGAATTTGTATGGGCACAGTGCCATATCAGTGACCGTTATTCACCCTGTTCGTTTTGTTTTTAAGGGTTCAATGTGACATGTTTTCCTTCCGTAAACTGTATGCCTATGGAGTTCTTTCTGTGTGTCTTTTCCTGTTTGGTTTTTTGTGTGTGGACAAACTTCACTCACGGTCTATGTTCCTCTGCAGTATGTGATAGTAAGAGGAGCCTGTTGGTTTTAGTTCTTGTAACTCAAATGAAACTCAGGCATCCATTCTCAGATGTACATAGTCATTTTTTTTTCTTCGTGTACAACAGATATCACCATAAGCTGTTTTTTTTTTTTTCTTCCTGTCCTGGTGTCTGTGAAATAAAAACTATTTTATCACATTTCTTCTTTTTTTCTTCTTCTTTTCCATGAACATTCAGCGCTATAGTTCACTAACCTTTTGGTGTGCAGCTTCCATTATCTTTTCAGTACAGCTGCACATTTGTTTGATAAAGTTTATCTACTCCCTTGTGTATCACAGTTTATTTTTTCATTGGTTGGTGGAAAAATTCCAATTGTCTGCAGTTACTCTGAAAGAATTAGTCATCTATTATTGTTTGTCTTTGCCATTGTGAAAAAGCTGACAGAATTTCCACCCTAAAGCCCTTTTTCTTCTAGAGACATTTTCTGATGTCTAAATACTTAAGTGGCCTTTTGATGTTTTTGTGAAGGGAGATTTTAAGATTTACAATTAGCAGGAAATGACTGCAACATTCTGATCACCCTTTAAAAACATGTCAATACTTTAGTGTCCTCGGGGTCCAAGTGCTGATGTGACTTCTGCATCTTTGTAGCTGAAGAAACCTCATCCAAGAAGCCTTATTTCTGGTGCAGAGGGGTGTTACTATGAGGAAATTATGACATAACCGGACTTTCTTTGAGTGGTGTGGTTGGACGATATGATCAATAACAGAGGCACGGCGCTGATTAGGCGCCCCTGTGCTCCTTCACCTCCCCTCCTCCTCTCGCTTCCCCTACACACGCACACACAAAAGGTGCTCCAGCGCGGGCTTTTGAGAACGCGCTCGACTGCGACGGTTTTCATTTGAATCATGTACCATCTGACGACAGGTAGCTAGAGTTGGCGAGGCAAAAAAGAAAGCTCTCCGGGGCACAAAACGGAAGAGGGAGAAGGATAAAAATGTTCACGTCCACCATGGCAA